>JBBPBX010020798.1:0-34818 GCA_038048925.1 Garcialebias charrua | reverse complement strand
ACACACACACACACACACACACACACTACCCAGGGCAATGTAAGAGCATCCATTCATCTGGTAGTGGCCAGCTGCACACCTGGTGACAGCACCGGATGCTGGTGTTGGCTCAGGTCATGATGTGCAGGGGGAGGATGGTGGGGGATGCATGGTCCCACAGGCTTGTCCTTCAAGTTCCCGCTCAACGTGCACGTTCCAACTCATTACAGCATTGGGGGAAAAGCGGGAATGTTCCCCCGTGTAAGGATTACTGTGTTAAACGTGCGCTCAGTGTGATTGAAAGGCCGTTAGCTGACAGGCAGGACTGAGGAGCCTGAGGTGCAGCACTCAGATCTCCATGATGACCCGCTTCCAGGTCGTCTGACACACACGCTCAGTGTTGCACACACGTGTTCAGATGAGATCAAGGAATTTATGCAGACATAGACAGGCAGCACGATGGCTCAGTGGTTAGCACTGTTGCCTCACAGCAAGAAGGTCCTCGGTTCAATCCCCGGTTGGATCTGGGGTCTTTCTGTGTGGAGTTTGCATGTTCCCCCCGTGCTTACGTGGGTTTTCTCTGGGTACTCCCGTTTCCTCCCACAGAATAAAAACACGCGTGTTAGTCTGCCTTCAGGCCTCCCTTGCAAAAAGAGATCCGTGATCTCAGTGGGATTGGTCTGGTTAAATAAAATAAATAAATATTTATTTGTCAGCTTTAATTTGTGTTTTAGGAAAAGTCCCAGATTTGCATCTTTTAGGGATGCCCCGACTAACTGAAACTGATCAACATTAAACCTGACATGCTTGACCCAAATTAGTTATGTGACTAATTTGTGCTAATATTAGCACTTCTTCTGGGCCAAAACCTTTACTGAGTTAAGATGACTTGAAGTTTTAATATCTCCAACATGTTTATATATAAAGTCATAGGAAACACAAGGCATGTAAAAAGCCACATTGTTGCATTTAAAGCTGGTTCTGTGGACGAATGTGGCTCTTTTTGTCGTCACGGTACAAAACTGTGCATGAAATATGTCATTTGTCTGTTTAATAGAAACAAACTTAGATTTCATGCAGACATGAATAAATACATTTCATATATGGTATTTTTCATACTTCCCTTTAGTTTTCAGAGTTCAACTTCCTGAACAAAATGATTTAGCAACACAAGAAAATATAAATTTAAATCATCCATCCATCTATCCATTATTATCTTCCACTTGTTCCGAAGTCGGGTCTCGGGGGCAGCAGCTTGTGCAGGGAAGCCCAGACATCTCTTTCCACAGCCACCTCTTCCACCTCTTCAGGGAGGATTCCAAGGCGTTCCCAGGCCAACCGAGAGACATAGCCTCTCCAGCGTGTCCTGGGTCTTCCTCGAGATCTCCTCCTAGTCGGACATGCCCAAAGCACCTCCCTAGGGAGGCGTCATGGGGGCATCCTTACCAGATTCCCAAACCACCTCAACTGGCTCATCTCGATGTGGAGGAGCAGCGGTTCTACTTTGAGTCTCTCCCGGATAACCGAACTTCTCACCCTATCCCTAAGGGAGAGTCCAGCTACCCTGCGGAGGAAACTCATTTCAACTGCCTGTATCCACAATCTCATTCTTTCGGTCACTACCCAGAGCTCGTGACCATAGGTGAGGGTAGGAACGTAGACCGACCAGTAAACAGAGAGTTTTGCCTTACAGCTCAGCTCTCTCTAAAGGACCAGTACAGAGTCTGAAATACTGCAGACGCTGCACCAGTCCGTTTGTCAATCTCACGCTCCATTCTTCCCTCACTCGGGAACAAAACCCCAAAATAATTGAACTCCTCCACTTGAGGCAGAACCTCACCCTCGACCTGAAGAGAGCAATCCACCCTTTTTCCAGTTGAGGACAATGGCCTCAGATTTGGAGGTGATGATTCTCATCCCAGCCACTTCACACTCAGCTGTAAACTACTCCAGTAAGAGCAGAAAATCACGGCATGATGACGCCAACAGGACCACATCATCTGCAAAGAGCAGAGATGGAATCCTGAGCCCACCGATCCGGAAACCCTCAGCCAGCTGGCTGCACTGAGAAATTCTGTCCATAAAAGGTATGAACAGAATTGGTGCCAACGGCTGAGTCCAACTCCCACTTTCAAGGGGTCCGACTTACTGCCGGCAATGTGAACCAAGCTCTCGCACCACTTGTATAGGGACCGAACAGCCCGTAGCAATGGGCCGCCAATCCCATACTCACGGAGCACCCCCCATAGTGTACCCTGAGGAACATGGTCAAATGCCTTCTCCAAATCCACAAAATACATGTAGACAGGATGGGCAAACTCCCATGACCCCTCGAGGACCCTAGTGAGGGTAAAGAGCTGATCCAGTGTTCCACGGCCAGGACGGAACCCACATTGTTCCTCTTGGATCTGAGGTTCGACCAACGATCAGACTCGCTTCTCCAGTACCCCTGAATAGACCTTACCATGGAGACTGAGGAGTGTGATGCCCCTATAATTGGAACACACTCTCCGGCCCCCCTTTTTGAAGAGGGGAACCACCACTCCAGTCTGCTAATCCAGTGGCACTGCCCCCGAGGTTCACGCAACGTTGCAAAGGCGTGTCAACCAAGGCAGCCCCACAAGATCGAGAGCCTTAAGGAAATCAGGGTGAATCTCATCCAATCCCGGAGCCCTGCCACCTCTGAGATTTTTAACTACCTCAGTAACCTCAGCCACAGTTATGGATGGATCAAACCCAAAGTCTCCAGACTCAGCTTCCTCCATGGAAGGCATGCTGGTGGGATTGAGAAGATCCAAGAAGTATTCCTTCCACCCCCCGATGACATCACTGGTTGAGGTCAACAGTAGCCCACCTTCACTGAATACAGTGTTAGTAAAGTGATGTTTTCTACTCCTCAGCCATCTGATGGTTTGCCAGAATCTCCTCGGAGTGACCGAGAGTCGTTATCCAAGGTCTCACCGAACTCCTCCCACAGCCGAGCTTTTGCCTCAGAAACAGCCAAGGACCGCTTGGCCCTCCCGTACTCCTCAGCTGCCTCCGGAGTCCCACTGGCCAACAAGGCCCAATAGGACTCTTTCTTCAGCTTGACAGCCTCCCTAACCTGGGGTATCCACCACCGAGTTCGTGGATGGCCACCTCGAGAAGCACCAACAACTTTGCAGTCATAGCTCAAGGCAGCTACCTCAACAACTGAGATGCGGAACATGGCCCACTCAGATTCAATGTCCCCCACCTCAGCTGGTATGCGGTTAAAGCTCTCCCGGAGGTGTGAGTTGAAGATCTCTCTAACGGGATCTTCTGCAAGGCATTCGCAGCAAACCCTCACTACGCGTTTGGGTCTGCCAGGTCTGTCCGACATCTTCCCCTGCCATTTTATCCAGCCCACTACCAGGTGGTGATCAGTTGACAGCTCAGCTCCTCTCTTCACCCAAGTGTCTAAAACAAAGGGCCACAAATCAGATGACATGACTATGAAGTCTATCATTGATCTACGACCTAGGGCATCCTGGTGCCAAGTGCGCCTATGGACACCCTTGTGTTTGAACATGGTGTTCATGATGGACATACTATGACTGGCACAGAAGTTCAATAACAGAACACCACTTGGGTTTAGATCAGAGAGGCCATTCATCCCAATCACGCCCCTCCAGGTCACACTGTCATTACCCACGTGGGCATTGAAGTCCCCCAGCAGAGTAAAGGAGTCCCCAGCTGGCGCACCTTCCAGCATCCCTACCAAGGTCTCCAAGAATGCCGGATATTCTGAGCTGCCATTTGGTGCAAAAGCACAGACACAGTCAGGGTCCATCCCTCCCATCCGAAGACGAAAGGAAGCCACCCTCTCCTCTACTAGGGAAAACTCCAACACACAGGCATCAAGTTGGGGGGCTACCACTAGACCCACACCAGCTCGACGCATCTCACCATGGGTAACTCCAGAGTGGAATAAGGTCCAGCCCCTCTCAAGGAGATCGGCTCCAGAGCCCATGCTGTGCGTCGAGGTGAGCCCAACTATATCTAGTCAGTAACTCTCAACTTCACGCACATTCTCAGGCTCCTTCCCCACCAGAGAGGTCACGTTCCATGTCCCAAGAGACAGCTTTGGTAAGCCAGGGTCTGAGCGCCAAGGTCACCGCCTTTGGCCACTGCCCATGGCATCACGCACCCAACTTTTATGGCCCTTCCTGCAGGTGGTATGTCCACAGGAAGGCAAATACATGCTGCTCCTTTGGGCTGAACCCGACCGAGCCCCATGGGTAGAGACCCGGTCAACAGGCGCTCGCCAACAAGCCCCTCCTTCAGGCCTAGGGTGGGACCCCGGAAACCCATATCTGGGCAAGGGACCCCGAGTTCCTTGTTGTGTCATGTCCATAAAAATCTTTGTCTGGCCTGTCACCTAGAACCATTCTGCCTTGGGCCAAGGACAATGATAATTGCCCCCCAACAAAAGAGCTCCTAGGATCATTCAGGCACACAAACTCCTCCACCACTATAAGGTGGCGATTCAAGGAGGAATCATTAAATCATTATGACTATAATTATAACATTTTTCGAAATCCTTTGGTTTGTTAGAAATGTCAGATATGCTGGACAGCTATCTTCCCTGACTCTGGTCACAAATCTTCTGATTGAATTACTTCATATTTTCTTTGGCTTCATATGTTTGTGCACTTTTTGTTAGTTTCTTCTCTTTTTTACACTTAACTCATAATTTCTGTATATTTCCACCTTCTGTCTGCCTCAGGCTTTTATCAGGCAGTGCCATTAGAACAAAGAACTCGACTATTCATATTTAAACTTTAACTCTTCTTTAAAAATTGTTCTAAAAAGTTAAAATAGACAAAAAATAAACAGGTGGAAGAGAACATATTACATTTTTCTAATGTCACACATTTCCTCTTTGCCTTGTTTGTTCTCATGTGCTTTGAGGAAAAACTTTTTTTTTTGCAAAAATAAAAAATATATATATCATGAGAAAACAAAAAACATCAGCGTAACTTCACATGTTCTAACGTCAAACATCTGAGAGGTTTGGCTTGCACCGAGGAAAAATGGTTTAGGAAAAGAGACGCGTTTTCACTTCTGAAAATAAATAATCATCTGCGGTATTTTTATGGAAATGATTTCAAAACTCTTTGGTCGGGAGGTATTTGTCATCCAGCCTGACGGTGTCCGCACATACGCCCACATTACAATATACACCCAGGGTATTTTACATTTATGGTATGTATAAACATCACACGCAAAGCATTATGGTAACAAAAACCTGACAAACACGTCTGCTTTATTCTACAACCAGGGAATAAAAACAGCTAGAGGCGCTGGACATGTAATCTACTCAACACACACGAAGCTTCAACTTGTGTTTTTCTGCTCGAATGCGAGACGTTACCAGGAAGCCGAGGTGTTAATACGAGTGTTGGGATTGGGAGGCTTGTGCATATCTAGCACTTTTAGCTGCGTAAGGTTGTGTCTGTGGTTTGAGGCCCTCTGCGTTTCGCCGAGCAGATTCAACCTCACGGACTACAGCAGCTGGCAGCCATCAAGCTGCTGCACGCACACACACACACACACACACACACACACACACACACAGACGGCACCAATTTCCATGGTAATCACTTGGGAACTAGAAAGTAGCAATGCCAAGGGTAGGGAGAAGAGGATAAAGTGAAATTTGGTTTAGTCCCAGGCCCCTGGTTCAGTTGGCTCAGACGATCAGAGATGCAGCAAAAGAATATGAGCTACTCTTGTTTCTGTAAAATGAAGGCAATGAAAGAGTTGGACAGAGATGGGTGAGCTGCAGTGTTTAAAGGATAATTCTGCTTCATTGCAAATTGGGTTTTACTTCTGCAGCATCGTTACTATTTAAAGTCTTCATCCAGTTAGCTGCTATGACTGAGAAATACAGAGAAATGGTTCGGAAACTAGTTTAAAAAGGTCTGAAGTCAGATTTATGTACAAAAACCATGAACAATTATCTATTGTGTTACTTTGGTTTTGTTCTTGTATTACTCTGTAGAGAGCAGCTTATTGCTGCAGACAATGTAGTTTTTTTTTTTGTTAAAGTTTCAGAGTTCCTGTTGTTTTCTTTGTTTCCACAGTGGCTATGAATTGACAAACACTGACTGTTCTAGATTTAATGCATTTGTTTTGGGATTTGTGTTTTTGATTCTCACTGCAGCATCTTCTGCACACCTGGACAAATTATATTGCATTTTATTGGCTGCAGACTCTTTTTATTTTAACCACAAGATGTCACTTAATCCTACTAATTGTTACTTCCAAATCCTTTAGATCCTATTTGTCAAACTCAAGGTCCGTGGGCCAAATCTGGTCCTTGTGAGCATCTTATCTGGCCCCCAAGATGATATTTTAAATGAAAACGATTGTTCTTGCTTCTCATTCTGCTTCAAAAACTGAGCATACTTTCTTTAGTGCAGGTTTCTCGTGACAGTCGGCTAAATGAAGGGAGAAAAAAAGGTTGGCTTTTTCAAATATTTTGACGTTAAAGAGCAACACAGAAAGTCAAATGGGACCAATTCAACTCCTCTTTATGAGCCTGAAACAAGAAAAGATGTCCGGTATCTGACTCGAGTCAATGTATTGACTTAAATTGGCCTGTGGCGTGGACCATTTTTAATTTTGGCCCCCTTACGTAACTGAGTTTGACACCCATGATCATCAAACTCAGTTACAAACAGAGGCCAAAATTAAAAACCTATTTCAAACCAAGGGCCAACTTCAGTCGATGCATGTCCTCCAGTCTGATAGCTGACATCTTTTCTTGGCTGCAGGTTTCTCATCAACAGTTTTGTTTGTCTCATTTGGCGTTCACTTTTACAGCATCAAATCAACAATTACAGACAAATTTAAGCTAGCTTTTCTTGACTGCACATTTTTCTTGAGACATAAAGCAGTCTCAGTTCTGAAGTAGAATGGATAGCAATACAAATATTTTACCTTTAAAATATCATCTTGGGGCCAGATGAGATGTTAACAAGGGCCACCTTTGGTCCTCGGGCCTTGAGTTTCACATATGTGCCTTAGATGTTTACAGTAAGTGACACATCTGAACGTGAACTCACCAAACTGTTTGTTGTAAACTTCCATCACGGTATACGAAGGAGACAACAGCAGAGGACATCAAGGTTCATGCTCAATAATCCAGATTTAAAACATCCAACAAAGTTAAGTCAGGTCCTCTGGACGGCTTCTTCTTGGTGAAACGTTTCATCTTTCATCCAAATGACTTCATCAGTCTGATGAGCCACAACAAACTCAGTCCTATAAGCATCACACTCACATAGTGGTCCAACCAGTTTGATACTGATAAACTGTAGGAAGTTGTGAGAACAAGCTCCTCACGGAGACTTTTCCATCAGTTTGGACTATATTTGATGAATGAAATTGTGATTAATAAAGCTGGAATAAAAGTTTGCTGAAATGTACAAAAGCGTATTGCAGTCATCCATGAAAAAAATTTGGAGCTTATGTAGTAATCACGTGATACGTATGTAGTAAAAACGTGATACGTATGTAGTAAAAATGTGATACTATGTAGTAATAAGATGATACTATGTAGTAAAAACGTGATATGTATGTAGTAATAACGTGATACTATGTAGTAAAAACGTGATACTCTGTAGTAAAAACGTGATACTATGTAGTAATAACGTGATACGTATGTAGTAAAAACGTGATACTATGTAGTAAAAACGTGATATATACGTGATTATTATACGTATATATATATACAGTATATATATATATATACGTGAAGGAACCACCCCGCCTAAAATACTGGCTACATGAATGCTACATCTATTCATACGTATCAATTTTTTACTACATAGTATCACGTTTTTACTACATAGTATCACGTTTTCACTACACACGTATCACGTTATTTCTACATAGTATCACGTTTTTACTACATAGTATCACGTTTTTACTACATAGTGTAGTATCACGTTATTACTACATACGTATCAAGTTTTTACTACATAGTATCACGTTTTTACTACAGATGTATCACGTGATTACTACATAAGCTCCAAAAAAAATAATTCATGGTTGACTGCAATACGCTTCCGTAGATTTGTGACTTTCAACCTATCAAAGTGAAAGTAAGACGTTGGGGCGGGAGTAGAGGGAGGCTGAGCTTTGCTGTTTTATGTGGACGACAAACAAAACCTTAAATGACCTACTTTCATTCCAACACTAACTCCTTCACTGCGGCTCTCCTCTTTGCGTCCGCGCAGCGCAGCTGATGCTCGGGGACTGGACGGGCGATTGGACGTGTGAAGCTGATCATTAAAGCACGAGACACAAAACACCGTGCTTGCATCTTTTCTCTCCTTTTAAGTGGAGGCTTCCAATGGGACCCACTCCCCGTGTGCCCAGTCAAAAAGTGGAAAAGCAAGAAAAAGTAGAAGCGTCGTCACCGCCCATGAGGCTGTGTGTTTAGAATACAAACAAGCAGTTAAGAATGAGAGTGTGCATGGTAAATCACTGCCCTCCGGGCTATCAACAACCTCCATCCAAAATACAATTCAATCAGGGACGGTGCAGCCAAAATAGAATACGAGGAAAGTGTTTACACCAGCAATGGTAATTGCATTTGGATCTCATTCCACAGGAAGTCGTTATCAAAGGTTTCAAGAGTATCTTTATCATCCAAGTTAAGGAAGAATTTCCTCCCCCAGTTGGGACAATATTTGTGTTGGTTTCAATGAGAGGACAGGGAGGGAGTGAAATCATGAGAGTGGAGGGAGAGGCTGTTACTGCATGAAGGAGGTGGTGTGAGGAGCAGCTCACTCCCACTCGCTGCCTAATCAGTTCTGCTGGAGCGTCGCCGCTCAGGTGGTTCGAGCACACACACACTTTTCTTTATGAACGCAGCAGACGAAGGCTCTGTGACTGTGCTGATGTCAGCAGCACGAGAGAATCAAATTTCCTTTCATGCTGCGAAAAGCGATCCACACCACAATCCCACACTTCCACACTTGGTCCCCCCCCCCCAGTTCAATATCCCGAGCTGCGAGACAGAAACCCAGCTCGTCGTTTGGTCTTCACCCAGGGAGGAGGAGAAATATCCAGCAGAAGCCTCCGCTAACTGCTTTCAGATTAGCTGATAACCACTTTCCTGATGGGGATGATGACCCCAGCTTTGCAAAATACTCCTGCTTGGAGAGCTGACGGGTGCTGGCAGCAGGAAGGCCGTCAGCCAGAGGGAAACTTGTCAAGTTTCCAGTTTGAAGCACAGATTTGGAGACCGGTTTGGCAAAGTGTCGGAGGCAAGGGCGTAACTTTAGGTCTAACATTGGGGGGGTTATGCTCTCTACCTATTTATTTATCGAATAAATTACTTTTTAAAAATGATTCAAGATATTTTAGGGTTAAAATATATTGCAATGCTTTTACTGTGATTTACTTAACTTTCCTGTTTTCTCTGTATTTATTCTGCTCCTTTTTTGTTCCATATAGGTTCAACAAGTAAGAAAAAACCTCACTATTTCTCTGCATTTTTTCCAGCCATAACACATATTTTACATTTTTAAGATTTATTATATAACATATTTCACAGTTTTCAAAGAGTGTGTATTTACCTGGTTAACTACAGTTTAACTAGGAAAAATTACAACAAATGATTCAAATACAGCCATAATATGACAAGAGCAGAGTAAAACCCTGCATGTCATCTTCAGCAATTATGCTTAAATGTTCATATTGTGTAAATTGAAATCATATTAAAGTTACCTAAAAACAAGAGAGTTACAGCTGTGTATTTAACCAGTTCATTTCAACTGTGTTAAAGCACTTTCAAGACTATATGGCAGTTTCAAATCATTTGATTTTGTGAGTGCAGCAGTTTATGAAAGAAAGTCAAAAACACAAAAGATTATTTTTTTTCACCAATGTATTGACACCAATAAACTATATACAGCAAAAGTCTTGTGCACAATTCATGACAACAGCCTACATCAAATAATACAGTGTGGCAAACTGAAGAGCATATTACACTTTGACTCTAAACAAACAAAACCATGTAAATACTGCTCATCTTTGTTATCAGCCTGTAGCTGTTTTTGGACTTTCAAACAAAAGCACCAAACACCTGCTTGTGTCTTGGTGTGAAATAAATAAATAAATGTTTCTTCAAACAGTGACGTCACGCAGCATGTGACACCAGGTGAAGCTAGTGCTGGACGATAATTCAATAACGATAAATATCGCAATATACTTTTATTCGATACGGATGATATGAAGTTTAAGCATATTTTCGATATTTCGATAGGATTTTACAACGTTTCACTGACGTTTTTCTGTTTCTGTTCGGGTTGGAGCGGCTGCTTCAACAACCCGCCCGGACAGAAAAAGCTGTGACACAAAACGTGCGTGGTGACGTCGTTGTTACGCAGCGCTCACTCCAGCAGCAGGCGTTAGCGGTAGCAGGCTAAAAGCTAAGCTAGTCTCCAAAGCGCGTTAAGTTTTCGCTTCAAAACGAGTCAATGGGAGTCAATGAGAATTAATGGGAGTCAGTGAGTCAATGAGAGAATAATAATAATAATAATAATAATAATAATAATAATAATAATAATAATAATAATAATAATAATGTCACATTTTTGTCATCTGTGTATGTTTCCATACAAGACGAAATTTGACTCTGCATTTAACCCAACCACCACCAGGTGGGGCAGTGGGCAGCTATAGAAAGCGCGCCGGGGAGCAATGGGGATGAGGTTGCGTGTCAATGTGAGTCCATAAGAGTAAATGAGAATAAACGAGAGTCAATGAGAGTCAATGTTTGTCAATGAGAGTCAATGGGAGTTTGACCTCTGACCTCTGAGAGGAACCATCAATCCTCCAGCAGACTCTGGGTGGACCGAGACACAAACACCTGAAATGAAATGAATCTTGACGCCTCGTTAGAGGAGCAGGTGTGACGTCATAACTCCTCTGAAAATCTTAAAACATTTTTCTGATCATTTTTCTGATTCTTTAGTTTGTAGCAGGTCGCTTTTGTAAATGAGCCCTCGAGGTTCAACGAGATTTACCTGACTAAATAAAGGTTGAATGAATTTGAGAGTTCTTTGTCTTTCAGCCAGGGTTTGTTTTAAATTATTTATTTTATTTCCATCTTATAAACCTGACTTCATTCATAATTCATCAGTTTTCAGTCTCTGCTGCTGCTTCATCAGGACCAATGTCCTCCTCCTCCTCCTCCTCCTCCTCCTCCCTGTGTGAACTGAAGTGTGAGATCAAGAGGAGGAAGAGGAGAGAAACATTAACGGCCCGAGGAGGAAGGAGCCTCTGAGGGAGGAGGTGGAGCATTTACAGAGAGAAGAGGAGGGAGGCAGAGGAGCAGAGGCAGCGAGAGGAAGATCCTAAATAAGACAAAGACAAAAGGAGGAGGAGGAGGAGAGGCAAGCCACCATGCTGAGGAGGAAGAGGAGTGTTTCGTTCGGAGGCTTCGGATGGTGAGACACCGTTTATTTATCTTTTCAAACACACAAAAACCTTCAGAGCTTCCTCATCTGGTGACATCACTGTGACATCACGGTGACATCACGGTGACATCACAGCTCAGCGGTTCTGTCTTTAGCTGAATTTATTCAAACGTGTCCGTCTGATCTGTGGTTGAACAGAAACCTGGAGCTGCAGCTGTCAATCCACAACGTTGTGTCCTCCACCGTCGCTCCGGTACCATCCGGTGATAAGTTATTCCAACCCTCAGACCTTGTTTTACAGATAAAAACGATCTTTAGGGTGACGCGTTCACCCAGAATTCTTCTGTTTTCTCCTAGTTTTATATCTAAACATGAAAAAGTGAGTCTCAGTCTGGACTAACGAGCTCTGATGTCCCCCCCCTCACCCCAGAGATATCAAAGTGTCGTTTTAACGAGTGTTGACCTCGGTCCTGTCTGGACCTGCTGCTCAGACTTCAGAACCATCAGTCAGAGTCTAAACGGGTCACAGGAAGTTGGACTTCAGAACTGAACAGGTGATCAGGTTTGAGTCTGATGATGTCACTAACTTTAGAGTTGTCTACATTTGTAAACAGACCACAGTTTCTTTGTCTTCAGTCTTTCTGTCTTTGTCCACCCAGAGTGTCTCTGCTGCAGGACTGATGGTTTCTCTCAGAGGTCAGAGGTCAAACATCCAAACTCTCTCCGACTTCCACTGTATCTGGGCGCAGAGTTTTCCCTTTAAAATTTTAATTAATAATTTTGAAGCTGTAATATCTCCACAGTGGAAGCAAAAAATCTTTCACGTGACCACCAGAACCTTCCTCTGCTCAAGGGTCAAAAAGTTAGTTGATCCGACTTTTAGTTTTAACAAATGGACTGTTTGTCTGAGGCTCACTTTGTATGCCTGTCTGATAAAGAGAGGGGTTGTAAGCTCCGCCTCCTCCTTATGATAAAGAGAGGGGCTGTAAGCTCTGCCTCCTCCTGTACAATAAAGAGAGGGGCTGTAAGCTCCGCCTCCTCCTGTACAATAAAGAGAGGGGCTGTAAGCTCCGCCTCCTTCTGTATGCTAAAGAGAGGGGCTGTAAGATCTGCCTCCTCCTACACGATAAAGAGAGGGGCTGTAAGCTCCGCCTCCTCCTATATGATAAAGAGAGGAGATGTAAGCTCCACCTCCTCCTGTATGATAGAGAGGGGCTGTAAGCTCCGCCTCTTCCTATATGATAAAGAGAGGAGCTATAAGCTCCGCCTCCACCAGTACAATAAAGAGAGGGGCTGTAAGCTCCGCCTCCTTCTGTATGCTAAAGAGAGGGGCTGTAAGATCTGCCTCCTCCTACACGATAAAGAGAGGGGCTGTAAGCTCCGCCTCCTCCTATATGATAAAGAGAGGAGATGTAAGCTCCACCTCCTCCTGTATGATAGAGAGGGGCTGTAAGCTCCGCCTCCTCCTATATGATAAAGAGAGGAGCTGTAAGCTCCGCCTCCTCCAGTACAATAAAGAGAGGGGCTGTAAGCTCCGCCTCCTCCTGTACAATAAAGAGAGGGGCTGTAAGCTCCGCCTCCTTCTATACAATAAAGAGAGGGACTGTAAGCTCCGCCTCCTTCTGTATGATAGAGGGGCTGTAAGATCTGTCTCCTCCTACACGATAAAGAGAGGAGCTGTAAGCTCCGCCTCCTCGTGTATGATAAAGAGAGGGGCTGTAAGCTCCACCTCCTTCTGTATGATAGAGAGGGGCTGTAAGCTCCGCCTCCTCCTATATGATAAAGAGAGGAGCTGTAAGCTCTGCCTCCTCCTATATGATAAAGAGAGGGGCTGTAAGCTCCGCCTCCTCCTGTATGATAAAGAGATGGGCTGTAAGCTCCGCCTCCTCTTGTATGATAGAGAGGGGCTGTAAGCTCCGCCTCCTTCTATATGATAAACAGAGAGGTTGTAAGCTCCGCCTCCTCCTATATGATAAAGAGAGGAGCTGTAAGCTCCACCTCCTCCTATATGATAAAGAGAGGAGCTGTAAGCTCCGCCTCCTCCGGTACAATAAAGAGAGGGGCTGTAAGCTCCGCCTCCTCCTGTACAATAAAGAGAGGGGCTGTAAGCTCCGCCTCCTTCTGTATGCTAAAGAGAGGGGCTGTAAGCTCCGCCTCCTCCTACACGATAAAGAGAGGGGCTGTAAGCTCCGCCTCCTCCTATATGATAAAGAGAGGAGATGTAAGCTCCACCTCCTCCTGTATGATAGAGAGGGGCTGTAAGCTCCGCCTCCACCTATATGATAAAGAGAGGAGCTGTAAGCTCCGCCTCCTCCAGTACAATAAAGAGAGGGGCTGTAAGCTCCGCCTCCTCCTGTACAATAAAGAGAGGGGCTGTAAGCTCCGCCTCATTCTATACAATAAAGAGAGGGGCTGTAAGCTCCGCCTCCTTCTGTATAATAATAATAATAATAATAATAATAAATTCAATTTATACCGCACTTTTCATTAATAAAAATCTCAAAGTGCTACAACAATAAAACAAGTGATAAAATCAAGTAAAATCAATAATACTATCAACCAAGATCAAAGATAAAATCATGCGGAGGCAGAATAGGCTTGCTTAAAAAGAAAAGTCTTTAAACCGCTTTTAAAGTCAACCAGTGACTGTGGAGCTCTCAGGCAGTCAGGGAGGGAGTTCCATAGGCGGGGGGCAGCCACACAGAATGCCCTGTCTCCCATGGTCCTTAATTTGGTTCGTGGAATGTGAAGTAGATTACTGTTCTGTGATCGTAGAGACCGGGTGGATGAATATGGTGCAAGAATGTCCTTTAGATAGTCAGGTGAAGTTCCGTGTAAGCATTGGTGTGTAATGAGAGCAGTTTTGTATTGAATTCTGTAGGTGACAGGAAGCCAATGGAGGTTATGGAGAATGGGTGTAATATGTTCAAATTTACGAGCTCTCAATAAAATCCTTGCTGCACTGTTTTGAATATATTGAAGTTTCTGAAGATTTTTGCCAGGGATTCCAATAAACAGGGAGTTGCAGTAGTCGAGCCTGGAGGAGACAAAGGCATGGACGAGTTTCTCAGCATCGGAAAAAGTCAGAGATGGGCGAAGTCTGGAGATGTTTCGAAGATGGAAGAAGCAGGTTTTAAACAGATGCTTAATGTGATTTTCAAATGTAAGATGAGAGTCCATTTTTATTCCAAGATTTGTAACAGAGGTGGAGAGGGGGATGTCTTGACCAGAGAAGGAGATTGTTGTTAAAGTTGATGTTTGTATCTGGTGAGGGGTGCCAATCATTATGGCCTCAGTCTTGGAGCAGTTTAATTGAAGAAAGTTCTGATTCATCCATGCCCTTATTTCCTCCAGGCAGGTAGAGAGGGCAGTGAGTGAAGATGGAGATGGGGATGATGAGGATGATCCAGTCCTGATGTAAAGCTGTGTGTCGTCGGCATAGCAGTGAAAAGAAATGTTGAACTGATTAATAATTTGACCTAAAGGCAGCATGTAAAGGGAAAACAGCAGGGGCCCCAGAACTGACCCTTGAGGGACACCACAGGAGACACCGACTGTCTGGGAAGTGGCATTGCCAAGACTAACGCATTCCAGCCTATCGGAGAGGAAAGATTTGAACCAGTCCAGGACAGTGTCACAGAGACCGACCTCCACATGAAGACGGTGGAGGAGGATATTATGGTCCACAGTGTCGAAGGCTGCAGTGAGGTCAAGGAGGACAAGGACGGAGGGAGAGCCAGTGTCAGCAGCCATGAGGATATCATTTGTAACTCTCAGTAATGCAGTCTCAGTACTGTGAGCTACTCTGAATCCCGACTGGAACTTCTCGTACAGAGAGTGTTGCTGTAGGTGGTCCTGCAGCTGAGCAGCAACTGCTTTTTCCAGCACTTTGGACAGAAACGGGAGGTGGGAAATTGGGCGGTAATTAGAAAAAATGTCGGGATCCAAATTAGATTTTTTCAGAAGAGGCCTAATGATGGCAGTTTTTAGAGGCAGTGGAACATGACCAGATTGTAGAGACTGATTTATTATTTGTGTGATTAATGGGCTTATTGCAGAGTGATTGGATTTTATGAGAGATGAGGGGAAGGGATCCAGGGCGCAGGATGAAGGCTTCATTTTCTTTATGATGGACTCCACCTCACTCTGAACAACCTCATCAAAGCTGCTCAGGGACCCAGGATGCAGACGGGTAGATGGTAAACGAAGATCAGGGAGGTTGTGAAGCTGAGATCTGATGGTGTCAATTTTGTTTTTAAATGATGAAAGGAACAGGTCGCATTTTTGAACACATTCCTCAGAAGTTTGTTTAATGGGATTAAGTAGATGAGTTACTGTGGAGAAGAGCTGTTTAGAGTTACCAGGGCAGGTGTTGATGATGTTGGAGTAATACTTGGAGCGTGCTTCTTTAAGAGAATAGGCGTATGCTTTCTGATGTTCTTTGTATGCCTGCTTATGTACAGAGAGACCAGATGATTTTACACGTCTCTCAATAGCACGGCCAGTTGCCTTCATCCTGCGCAGCTCATCAGTGTACCAGGGGGCTGAACGGGAGAAAGACACCAGTCTTGTCTTCAAGGGAGCATGTAGGTCCAGAAGCTCTTGGAGAGATCGGTTGTAGTAATCAACGGAGTCATTGGCAGATGAATGATTGACAGCGGTCAGGGCGTGAAGATCAGCGGACAGAACATCAGGGGAAATGTTTTTAAAGTCCCGGAACTGGATGGGTCGCTTTGGGTTTGAAGCAGGTGAAGTTGAAGGCACTTCCAGAGAGATGACACTGTGGTCCGAGACACCCAGGTCATATACAGATAAGTTATTGATGAGTACAGTGTCTGTAATCACCAAATCCAAGTGTGCCCCCTGCTGTGCGTAGGGGCGTCCACATGTTGGGTGAGATTAAGAGAGTCCAGAAGATACTTAAAATCTGTTGCCAACGGGGAAGAAGAGTTGTCCATGTGGATATTTAAATCTCCAAGAAAAATAGTTTTCACAGGGGAGATGCAGAAAAAGGTGAGGAGGTCATGCATCTCTGAGTTAAATGAAACATGCGATTTGGGAGGTCTATAAATCAATATAACGTTCATCAGGAGTGGGGCTTTGAAGTTGAAGGCCAAACTTTCAAAAGAGGAAAAGTCCTGAGAAGCCAGATGTGTCAATTTTAAATTATTGCGGTAGATTACAGCCAGACCACCACCGCGGCCAGTGCTGCGGGCTCTCTGCAGATAACTGTATCCAGACGGACAGGCCTCATTTAGAGAACTGTACACATCTGGCTGATGCCAAGTCAGCCCATGTATGATAGAGGGGCTGTAAGATCTGTCTCCTCCTACACGATAAAGAGAGGGGCTGTAAGCTCCGCCTCCTCGTGTATGATAAAGAGAGGGACTGTAAGCTCCACCTCCTCCTGTATGATAGAGAGGGGCTGTAAGCTCCGCCTCCTTCTATATGATAGAGAGGGGCTGTAAGCTCCGCCTCCTCCTATATGATAAAGAGAGGAGCTGTAAGCTCCGCCTCCTCCGGTACAATAAAGAGAGAGGCTGTAAGCTCCGCCTCCTCCTGTACAATAAAGAGAGGGGCTGTAAGCTCCGCCTCCTTCTGTATGATAAAGAGAGGGGCTGTAAGCTCCGCCTTCTTCTGTATGATAAAGAAAGGTTCTGTAAGATCCGCCTCCTCCTACACGATAAAGAGAGGGGCTGTAAGCTCCGCCTCCTCCTGTATGATAAAGAGAGGGGCTGTAAGCTCTGCCTCCTCCTGTCTGATAAAGAGAGGGGCTGTAAGCTCCGCCTTCTCCTGTATGATAAAGAGAGGGGCTGTAAGCTCTGCCTCCTCCTATATGATAAAGAGAGGGGCTGTAAGCTCCGCCTCCTCCTGTATGATAAAGAGAGGGGCTGTAAGCTCTGCCTCCTCCTATATGATAAAGAGAGGGGCTGTAAGCTCCGCCTCCTCCTGTATGATAAAGAGAGGGGCTGTAAGCTCTGCCTCCTCCTATATGATAAAGAGAGGGGCTGTAAGCTCCGCCTCCTCCTGTATGATAAAGAGAGGGGCTGTAAGCTCTGCCTCCTCCTATATGATAAAGAGAGGGGCTGTAAGCTCCGCCTCCTCCTGTATGATAAAGAGATGGGCTGTAAGCTCCGCCTCCTCCTGTATGATAGAGAGGGGCTGTAAGCTCTGCCTCCTCCTATATGATAAACAGAGAGGCTGTAAGCTCCGCCTCCTCCTATATGATAAAGAGAGGAGCTGTAAGCTCCACCTCCTCCTATATGATAAAGAGAGGAGCTGTAAGCTCCGCCTCCTCCTATATGATAAAGAGAGGAGATGTAAGCTCCGCCTCCTCCTGTACAATAAAGAGAGGGACTGTAAGCTCCACCTCCTTCTGTATGCTAAAGAGAGGGGCTGTAAGATCTGCCTCCTCCTACACGATAAAGAGAGGGGCTGTAAGCTCCGCCTCCTCCTATATGATAAAGAGAGGAGATGTAAGCTCCACCTCCTCCTGTATGATAGAGAGGGGCTGTAAGCTCCGCCTCCTCCTATATGATAAAGAGAGGAGCTGTAAGCTCCGCCTCCTCCGGTACAATAAAGAGAGGGGCTGTAAGCTCCGCCTCCTCCTGTACAATAAAGAGAGGGGCTGTAAGCTCCGCCTCCTTCTATACAATAAAGAGAGGGGCTGTAAGCTCCGCTTCCTTCTGTATGATAGAGGGGCTGTAAGATCTGTCTCCTTCTACACGATAAAGAGAGGGGCTGTAAGCTCCGCCTCCTCCTGTATGATAAAGAGAGGGGCTGTAAGCTCTGCCTCCTCCTATATGATAAAGAGAGGGGCTGTAAGCTCCGCCTCCTCCTGTATGATAAAGAGAGGGGCTGTAAGCTCTGCCTCCTCCTATATGATAAAGAGAGGGGCTGTAAGCTCCGCCTCCTCCTGTATGATAAAGAGAGGGGCTGTAAGCTCTGCCTCCTCCTATATGATAAAGAGAGGGGCTGTAAGCTCCGCCTCCTCCTGTATGATAAAGAGATGGGCTGTAAGCTCCGCCTCCTCCTGTATGATAGAGAGGGGCTGTAAGCTCTGCCTCCTCCTATATGATAAACAGAGAGGCTGTAAGCTCCGCCTCCTCCTATATGATAAAGAGAGGAGCTGTAAGCTCCACCTCCTCCTATATGATAAAGAGAGGAGCTGTAAGCTCCGCCTCCTCCTATATGATAAAGAGAGGAGATGTAAGCTCCGCCTCCTCCTGTACAATAAAGAGAGGGACTGTAAGCTCCACCTCCTTCTGTATGCTAAAGAGAGGGGCTGTAAGATCTGCCTCCTCCTACACGATAAAGAGAGGGGCTGTAAGCTCCGCCTCCTCCTATATGATAAAGAGAGGAGATGTAAGCTCCACCTCCTCCTGTATGATAGAGAGGGGCTGTAAGCTCCGCCTCCTCCTATATGATAAAGAGAGGAGCTGTAAGCTCCGCCTCCTCCGGTACAATAAAGAGAGGGGCTGTAAGCTCCGCCTCCTCCTGTACAATAAAGAGAGGGGCTGTAAGCTCCGCCTCCTTCTATACAATAAAGAGAGGGGCTGTAAGCTCCGCTTCCTTCTGTATGATAGAGGGGCTGTAAGATCTGTCTCCTTCTACACGATAAAGAGAGGGTCTGTAAGCTCCGCCTCCACGTGTATGATAAAGAGAGGGACTGTAAGCTCCACCTCCTCTATAAATAAAGAGAGGGGCTGTAAGCTCCGCTTCCTTCTGTATGATAGAGGGGCTGTAAGATCTGTCTCCTTCTACACGATAAAGAGAGGGTCTGTAAGCTCCGCCTCCACGTGTATGATAAAGAGAGGGACTGTAAGCTCCACCTCCTCCTGTATGATAGAGAGGGGCTGTAAGCTCCGCCTCCTTCTGTATGATAGAGAGGGACTGTAAGCTCTGCCTCCTCCTATATGATAAAGAGAGGAGCTGTAAGCTCCGCCTCCTCCGGTACAATAAACAGAGAGCCTGTAAGCTCCGCCTCCTCTTGTATGATAAAGAGGGGCTGTAAGCTACGCCTCCTCCTATATGATAAACAGAGAGGTTGTAAGCTCCGCCTCCTCCTATATGATAAAGAGAGGAGCTGTAAGCTCCACCTCCTCCTATATGATAAAGAGAGGAGCTGTAAGCTCCGCCTCCTCTGGTACAATAAAGAGAGGGGCTGTAAGCTCCGCCTCCTCCTGTACAATAAAGAGAGGGGCTGTAAGCTCCGCCTCCTTTTGTATGCTAAAGAGAGGGGCTGTAAGCTCCGCCTCCTCCTACACGATAAAGAGAGGGGCTGTAAGCTCCGCCTCCTCCTATATGATAAAGAGAGGAGATGTAAGCTCCACCTCCTCCTGTATGATAGAGAGGGGCTGTAAGCTCCGCCTCCACCTATATGATAAAGAGAGGAGCTGTAAGCTCCGCCTCCTCCAGTACAATAAAGAGAGGGGCTGTAAGCTCCGCCTCCTCCTGTACAATAAAGAGAGGGGCTGTAAGCTCCGCCTCATTCTATACAATAAAGAGAGGGGCTGTAAGCTCCGCCTCCTTCTGTATAATAATAATAATAATAATAATAATAATAAATTCAATTTATACTGCACTTTTCATTAATAAAAATCTCAAAGTGCTACAACAATAAAACAAGTGATAAAATCAAATAAAATCAATAATACTATCAACCAAGATCAAAGATAAAATCATGCGGAGGCAGAATAGGCTTGCTTAAAAAGAAAAGTCTTTAAACCGCTTTTAAAGTCAACCAGTGACTGTGGAGCTCTCAGGCAGTCAGGGAGGGAGTTCCATAGGCGGGGGGCAGCCACACAGAATGCCCTGTCTCCCATGGTCCTTAATTTGGTTCGTGGAATGTGAAGTAGATTACTGTTCTGTGATCGTAGAGACCGGGTGGATGAATATGGTGCAAGAATGTCCTTTAGATAGTCAGGTGAAGTTCCGTGTAAGCATTGGTGTGTAATGAGAGCAGTTTTGTACTGAATTCTGTAGGTGACAGGAAGCCAATGGAGGTTATGGAGAATGGGCGTAATATGTTCAAATTTACGAGCTCTCAATAAAATCCTTGCTGCACTGTTTTGAATATATTGAAGTTTCTGAAGGTTTTTGCCAGGGATTCCAATAAACAGGGAGTTGCAGTAGTCGAGCCTGGAGGAGACAAAGGCATGGACGAGTTTCTCAGCATCGGGAAAAGTCAGAGATGGGCGAAGTCTGGAGATGTTTCGAAGATGGAAGAAGCAGGTTTTAAACAGATGCTTAATGTGATTTTCAAATGTAAGATGAGAGTCCATTTTTATTCCAAGATTTGTAACAGAGGTGGAGAGGGGGATGTCTTGACCAGAGAAGGAGATTGTTGTTAAAGTTGATGTTTGTATCTGGTGAGGGGTGCCAATCATTATGGCCTCAGTCTTGGAGCAGTTTAATTGAAGAAAGTTCTGATTCATCCATGCCCTTATTTCCTCCAGGCAGGTAGAGAGGGCAGTGAGTGAAGATGGAGATGGGGATGATGAGGATGATCCAGTCCTGATGTAAAGCTGTGTGTCGTCGGCATAGCAGTGAAAAGAAATGTTGAACTGATTAATAATTTGACCTAAAGGCAGCATGTAAAGGGAAAACAGCAGGGGCCCCAGAACTGACCCTTGAGGGACACCACAGGAGACACCGACTGTCTGGGAAGTGGCATTGCCAAGACTAACGCATTCCAGCCTATCGGAGAGGAAAGATTTGAACCAGTCCAGGACAGTGTCACAGAGACCGACCTCCACATGAAGACGGTGGAGGAGGATATTATGGTCCACAGTGTCGAAGGCTGCAGTGAGGTCAAGGAGGACAAGGACGGAGGGAGAGCCAGTGTCAGCAGCCATGAGGATATCATTTGTAACTCTCAGTAATGCAGTCTCAGTACTGTGAGCTACTCTGAATCCCGACTGGAACTTCTCGTACAGAGAGTGTTGCTGTAGGTGGTCCTGCAGCTGAGCAGCAACTGCTTTTTCCAGCACTTTGGACAGAAACGGGAGGTGGGAAATTGGGCGGTAATTAGAAAAAATGTCGGGATCCAAATTAGATTTTTTCAGAAGAGGCCTAATGATGGCAGTTTTTAGAGGCAGTGGAACATGACCAGATTGTAGAGACTGATTTATTATTTGTGTGATTAATGGGCTAATTGCAGAGTGATTGGATTTTATGAGAGATGAGGGGAAGGGATCCAGGGCGCAGGATGAAGGCTTCATTTTCTTTATGATGGACTCCACCTCACTCTGAACAACCTCATCAAAGCTGCTCAGGGACCCAGGATGCAGACGGGTAGATGGTAAACGAAGATCAGGGAGGTTGTGAAGCTGAGATCTGATGGTGTCAATTTTGTTTTTAAATGATGAAAGGAACAGGTCGCATTTTTGAACACATTCCTCAGAAGTTTGTTTAATGGGATTAAGTAGATGAGTTACTGTGGAGAAGAGCTGTTTAGAGTTACCAGGGCAGGTGTTGATGATGTTGGAGTAATACTTGGAGCGTGCTTCTTTAAGAGAATAGGCGTATGCTTTCTGATGTTCTTTGTATGCCTGCTTATGTACAGAGAGACCAGATGATTTTACACGTCTCTCAATAGCACGGCCAGTTGCCTTCATCCTGCGCAGCTCATCAGTGTACCAGGGGGCTGAACGGGAGAAAGACACCAGTCTTGTCTTCAAGGGAGCATGTAGGTCCAGAAGCTCTTGGAGAGATCGGTTGTAGTAATCAACGGAGTCATTGGCAGATGAATGATTGACAACGGTCAGGGCGTGAAGATCAGTGGACAGAACATCAGGGGAAATGTTTTTAAAGTCCCGGAACTGGATGGGTCGCTTTGGGTTTGAAGCAGGCGAAGTTGAAGGCACTTCCAGAGAGATGACACTGTGGTCCGAGACACCCAGGTCATATACAGATAAGTTATTGATGAGTACAGTGTCTGTAATCACCAAATCCAGAGTGTGCCCCCTGCTGTGCGTAGGGGCGTCCACATGTTGGGTGAGATTAAGAGAGTCCAGAAGATACTTAAAATCTGTTGCCAACGGGGAAGAGGAGTTGTCCATGTGGATATTTAAATCTCCAAGAAAAATAGTTTTCACAGGGGAGGTGCAGAAAAAGGTGAGGAGGTCATGCATCTCTGAGTTAAATGAAACATGCGATTTGGGAGGTCTATAAATCAATATAACGTTCATCAGGAGTGGGGCTTTGAAGTTGAAGGCCAAACTTTCAAAAGAGGAAAAGTCCTGAGAAGCCAGATGTGTCAATTTTAAATTATTGCGGTAGATTACAGCCAGACCACCACCGCGGCCAGTGCTGCGGGCTCTCTGCAGATAACTGTATCCAGACGGACAGGCCTCATTTAGAGAACTGTACACATCTGGCTGATGCCAAGTCAGCCCATGTATGATAGAGGGGCTGTAAGATCTGTCTCCTCCTACACGATAAAGAGAGGGGCTGTAAGCTCCGCCTCCTCGTGTATGATAAAGAGAGGGATTGTAAGCTCCACCTCCTCCTGTATGATAGAGAGGGGCTGTAAGCTCCGCCTCCTTCTATATGATAGAGAGGGGCTGTAAGCTCCGCCTCCTCCTATATGATAAAGAGAGGAGCTGTAAGCTCCGCCTCCTCCGGTACAATAAAGAGAGAGGCTGTAAGCTCCGCCTCCTCCTGTACAATAAAGAGAGGGGCTGTAAGCTCCGCCTCCTTCTGTATGATAAAGAGAGGGGCTGTAAGCTCCGCCTTCTTCTGTATGATAAAGAAAGGTTCTGTAAGATCCGCCTCCTCCTACACGATAAAGAGAGGGGCTGTAAGCTCCGCCTCCTCCTGTATGATAAAGAGAGGGGCTGTAAGCTCCGCCTCCTCCTGTATGATAAAGAGAGGGGCTGTAAGCTCTGCCTCCTCCTATATGATAAAGAGAGGGGCTGTAAGCTCCGCCTCCTCCTGTATGATAAAGAGAGGGGCTGTAAGCTCTGCCTCCTCCTATATGATAAAGAGAGGGGCTGTAAGCTCCGCCTCCTCCTGTATGATAAAGAGAGGGGCTGTAAGCTCTGCCTCCTCCTATATGATAAAGAGAGGGGCTGTAAGCTCCGCCTCCTCCTGTATGATAAAGAGAGGGGCTGTAAGCTCTGCCTCCTCCTATATGATAAAGAGAGGGGCTGTAAGCTCCGCCTCCTCCTGTATGATAAAGAGATGGGCTGTAAGCTTCGCCTCCTCCTGTATGATAGAGAGGGGCTGTAAGCTCTGCCTCCTCCTACATGATAAACAGAGAGGCTGTAAGCTCCACCTCCTCCTATATGATAAAGAGAGGAGCTGTAAGCTCCACCTCCTCCTATATGATAAAGAGAGGAGCTGTAAGCTCCGCCTCCTCCGGTACAATAAAGAGAGGGGCTGTAAGCTCCGCCTCCTCCTGTACAATAAAGAGAGGGACTGTAAGCTCCACCTCCTTCTGTATGCTAAAGAGAGGGGCTGTAAGATCTGCCTCCTCCTACACGATAAAGAGAGGGGCTGTAAGCTCCGCCTCCTCCTATATGATAAAGAGAGGAGATGTAAGCTCCACCTCCTCCTGTATGATAGAGAGGGGCTGTAAGCTCCGCCTCCTCCTATATGATAAAGAGAGGAGCTGTAAGCTCCGCCTCCTCCGGTACAATAAAGAGAGGGGCTGTAAGCTCCGCCTCCTCCTGTACAATAAAGAGAGGGGCTGTAAGCTCCGCCTCCTTCTATACAATAAAGAGAGGGGCTGTAAGCTCCGCTTCCTTCTGTATGATAGAGGGGCTGGAAGATCTGTCTCCTTCTACACGATAAAGAGAGGGTCTGTAAGCTCCGCCTCCACGTGTACGATAAAGAGAGGGACTGTAAGCTCCACCTCCTCCTGTATGATAGAGAGGGACTGTAAGCTCCGCCTCCTTCTGTATGATAGAGAGGGACTGTAAGCTCTGCCTCCTCCTATATGATAAAGAGAGGAGCTGTAAGCTCCGCCTCCTCCGGTACAATAAACAGAGAGCCTGTAAGCTCCGCCTCCTCCTGTACAATAAAGAGAGGGGCTGTAAGCTCCGCCTCCTTCTGTATGATAAAGAGAGGGGCTGTAAGCTCCGCCTTCTTCTGTATGATAAAGAAAGGGTCTGTAAGATCCGCCTCCTCCTACACTATAAAGAGAGGGGCTGTAAGCTCCGCCTCCTCCTGTATGATAAAGAGAGGGGGTGTAAGCTCCGCCTCCTCCTGTCTGATAAAGAGAGGGGCTGTAAGCTCCACCTCCTCCATCTGCTCCAAGACAAAAACCACAAGGCTCTTTCACAAGACGCCTCGTTCTGGGACTGAGACCTCCTCTCACGTCCTCGATGCGTCTTCTGATGACCCGAGGTCCCGAGGGGGTTGAAGCCATCCCACTTTTGTGTCACCGAGCAAGGTGCCAACAGAGCCGGACCAGCTGATGTGAAAAGCAACCTGTGGAGTGCGGCTCAGTCATGTAACGAACTTATTACTGTGCGACCGCTCGCTGACGAGATTAAACAACAACAAACAGATTTATTGTTGATGACCACACCCAGAAACTTTGGACTTACTTTATAAAAGTACTTAACTACAAAAAGAATAGCCAGAGTGAGTTAGTTCATTAAGTTCTGTAAGTGACACAAGGAAGACATCCATCACGTTGCATACACTGCGCCCGGCTGAGTTAGGCTCTGCCTCTTTTGGCCCGCTTTGTTTGTGAAAACACACGTTTGAGCGGGACGTGGCTTCATCTGGTTTATGAACGACTAAAGGGAGGAGAAAGGCGATTAGGTCTGTGTGCTCATTTTAAAGAACTGTTGTTTTTAAAACATTTTTTATTTAGAAAGACAGATTTCCTTCACAATCATTAATTACAGCTTTACTCATTTAAGGTTGTACACGAGGACAGAAGTGGAAAGGCTAAATGTTTTCGTCTATGCTGCCTTTCTGGTATTTTCTTTTTTGGACTATTAATTTTAGTTATGAACAAAAACAAAAATTAACATATTTGAACAAAAGTGGGGAATGCACCATTTGAACAATAAAACTCACAAGAACATCAAGGGGTAGGACACATAATTCACTAATACAATCAAATGAAGTCAGATCTAATTGGTTTTACATACTCAGTCCATTTGGACCAGATCTTATAAAATTTGTCTTTTTCAACTTGTAGGTGGTGGGTGGGTCCGGTTTTAGCCATTTCCTTGTGATGGCTTTCTTACTGGCTGCCAGTAATATAGCCAGCAGTTTTTTGTCTTTATTGGTCTATGTCTCCAACCGTAGATTACCCAAGTATAACGTTTCACATTTGAATGGAATGTTTACATTGAATATATTTTCAATATGTTTGTGGAACTCTTCCCAGTATGCTCTTATTACTTGGCAGTTCCAGAAAACATGGAAGTGATTAGCTCCCCTAGTTCCACAAATTCTCCAGCAGGCGTCTCCATTTCCCTGATATCGTCTCTGAATGGGTGTGTAAAAAAAAAGTGCAATGTTTTTCCAACAGAATTCTCGCCATGTGTTTGATCTGGTTGAGACCCACTGTAGTTGACATATTTCCTCCCAGCTTTCTTCTGAGATTATTACCTTTATTTCCTTTTCCCATTTCCTCTTTATGTAATCTGTATTTTCATGTTTAGATAGTTGTATGGCTTTATATAATTTGGAGATAATTCTGCTGTCTGATCTGGGCTTAATTAATGACAGAAATACTCCCATGAAACTTGAATCGTTTTGTTTCAACTCCTTGAAATTTCTATTAAAATAATTTCTCACCTGCAGATACCTAAAAAAGTCCTGTTTTTCCAGACCATGGACCTTTTGTAAGGCTTCAAAACTCTGGAATATCCCTTTGTGGACAAATTAATAATAGGTTGTTAATCCTTTTGAAATCCATGATTTGAAGCTGTTATCATTTCTGTTTGGTGCAAACTCTGAGTCGTAGGCACACCACCTCATCATTTTAGATGTGTCTCCTACTTTACATATTTTTGTCAATTCCTACCAGGGTTTGAGAAAACTGTCTGTTATGGAGTCTTCTGGGATCTGCTGTTCTTCCTGTAATTTATAATCACTAATTAGAGCTGTTATTGGTATTCCGTTTATCGTCGTTCCTTCAATTTCCTTCCATGCTGCGGTATATGCTGGTGAACACAGGCACACTAAAGGTCTCAGCTGGGCTGCATGGTAATACTCCTGTAAACAGGGAAGGCCCATTCCGCCCTTTTCTTTTTTAATTGCAGGGTTCTAAACTTAATTCTAGCCTTCTTACCTTGCCACAGATACCTCGCTATTAGTCTATCCCACTCTGAGAACTGTTGAGGTGGGATTCTGACTGGTAGACACTGAAATAAGTAGAGCAATTGTGGGAGAATATTCATCCTTATTGATTCTATCTGAGCGCTTAAACTTAAAAAGGGTATAACATTCTATCTATGTAAATCTGACTTTATTTTCTGATTTAGTGGGCCATAATTTATATCAAACAGTTTTGAGAAGTCCCTAGGTAATGAAACGCCCAGGTATTTGATTGACTCATCCTCCCAATTCCAGTTGTACGCATTTCTAATTGATGATGGTGGGTTATAATTAAATGTTAATACTTGAGTTTTATTTATATTAATTTTGTAACCCGAGATTAAACTAAACTCTTTTAGCAACTTCATCAAATTTGGGATTGTCTGTGTGGGTTGTGTTATACTTAACAATAAATCGTCAGCGAACAAGGATAATTTCTGCTCCCCAGATGTCATTGTAATCCCTTTTATATCTGGCGTCTGTCTGATCAGTTGGCTCATGGGTTCAATAAATAAGGCAAAGAGTAACGGGGATGCACAGCACCCTTGTCTCGTTCCTCTTTCCAGTGTGAATGAACTAGTCAAATCACCATTGATTTTAATTCTAGCCGTTGGTTCAGTACACAATGGTTTAAACGTGTCAATTATTGTGTCATGAAATCCAAATTTTGAAAGCACTGTATATAAAAAGTACCACCCCACTGAATCAAATGCTTTCTCAGCATCCAAACTTAATATCAGTGCCTCTAGTTTTTGTTGAGTGACTTCTCTCATAATGTGTAATGTTTTTCTAATGTTGTCTTGGGTCTGTCTTTGTCTGACAAAGCCGGTCTGGTCTTTGTGAATTAAAGCTGGTAAAATCACTTCTATTCTTTTGGATAATATGGAGGTAAAAAGTTTGTAATCATTGTTTAGCAGACTTACAGGACGATAACTCCCGCATTCCAATTTATCTTTCCCTTCCTTCGGTATGACTGAAATCACAGCCTCTCGCCATGAGGGGGGGATGCTTTTGTTTTCTAAAATCCAGTTGAATGTTTTCTCTAATATTGGAATTAGTTGGTCTTGCATAATTTTGTACCATTCTGTAGTGAATCCGTCTGTCCCTGGAGATTTTCCCTTTTTAGTTCTCCTGATTGCTGCTTGAATTTCCTCTTTTGTAATTTTGGATATTAATTTCTTATTTTGTTTGTCAGTGATATTTGGAAGATTGATTTTTCCCAAAAAGGCATCGATCTGGTTGTCGCTGTTTGTGGTTGTGAATATAGTGTTTTATAATATTTTTGAAACCAGTTTTTGATTTTCTCTGGATTAGTTTCTATTTCCTTTGTTACACTGTTTCTTATTTTATGTATAGTTCTGCAGGCTTGTTGTTTTCTTAACCTATATGATAAAAGATTTAGGGATTTCCCTCCTGCCTCGTAGTATTGTTGTTTTATAAACATAAGCTTTTTCTGGATTTCTTGAGTATTAATTTCATCTATTTCTTTTTTTTAGTTTTGTCATCTTATGTTTGGTTTCATCATCTTTGGGAGACTTTGCATGTTCTGTCTGTAATCTTTTCAAATTCTCTTCTAATTCCTGGAGTTTTTCCCCCTAATTCTCTTCTCATATGAGGTTATAGATATAATTTTACCCCTAATTACTGCTTTTAATGCGTCCCAGACCATAGAAGGGGTAACTTCCTCATTATCATTATTTTCTAAATATAACTTAATTTCATGTTTTAATTTGTCTCTAATAACCAAGTTGTTCAAAATGTTAGTATTCAATCTCCACAGAGTGGAGTTCCTCCTACTATCCAGACGGATTGATATGTAGATGGGGCTGTGATCTGAAAGAGTACTAGGTCCTATTTCACAACTGTCTACCCTAAAAACCTCTCCCTTGAACATAAAGAAGTAATCTATGCGTGAGTAGACGTTGTGTGCATGTGAATAGTGTGAGTAATCTTGGCTCTTCAGGTTTTTCTCTCTCCAAACGTCAACAACCCCTACCTCATTCAACCACGTATTTAATCTTCTGCTAATGTTTTTTGCATCTGATTTTCCATTTGATGAGTCTATTTTTGGGTTTAATCGGACGTTGAAATCTCCGCCACATAATAAGATCCCTTGACTTTTTGTTGTTATTATGTCAACTATTTGTTTATAAAAGGACCAGTTACTTCCAGGAGGTATATACACGTTAAGGAGTGTTATCAAGGACTGGGTTTGCAAATTAGCCTATAGCTAGAAATCCTGTGTACAAGACAACGGTTGCTTCGTTTTTAACATGTAACATTGTTTATTGTGCTGTCCTTGTTCAAATAAACTTGAATGAATGAATCATGATTCCTTCTACCTTGCCCGTCACCATAACAAATCTGCCTTCACTGTCTTTATATTCTGAAACATGTTCGTAATTTACAGTCTTGGATATGAGGGTCGCCACTCCTCTCCGCCTCCCTGATCCATGTGAAGAGAAGTAAACATGTTTAAATCCCTGTTTATTTAATTTAGCGTGTTCTGAGTCGTTGAGGTGTGTCTCTTGCAAAAAAGCGACTTGGATTTTATCTTTTTTAAATTTTGATAAGATTCTTTCCCTTTTAATTGGATTGAGTACTCCATTTATGTTAAATGTTGCTGTTTTTTAAAGATCTATTATTCATCTATGTGATTCCCCTCTCCATTTCACTCAAATAACTGGTGCATTTCCCCCTCCCCGCGAGAACCAGCGGAGAACAAACAATTAACATAACACACATAAAACTAACTACAATTTGTCCTTGTAACTTCCTAAGCTGGGGTCTGTTAACTCGACCCTGTTGAGCTCCTCTCTGAGGAGCTCGAAGGAGAAATTCCCCCTCCTCCGTCCAGAGGGGGAGGTCCTTACCTGCCACAGTCCCATGTCGGAAAAAAAAATAAACAAAGAGAGAAAAAAAGGTCCCGCACGAACCGGTTATTTCAAGAGTTTGTTTCCACCACTAGTCAAAGTCAAGTCAAAGTCAACTTTATTGTCAGAACTGCAATATGTACAGGACATACATAGGACCGAAATTGCGTTTCTCTCAGTCCCTCGGTGCAACAGTAACCATCTAAACACTAAACACTAAAACATTTAATAAACATAAGCATAAAATAGTAAAAGTGTAACACTGTCCTGAGTTTTTCATAATAGTATAAAAGTATGAAAATTTACACCAACACTGAAACACCAAACACCCCTGAAACACCAAACACCCAATGAACATAAGCATAAAATGAAATAATAAAAGTGTAATACTGTCCTGAGTTTTTGCATAGTAGTATAAAAAGTATAAAAAGTATATCTATAAAATAAACTGAAGGTTCTAGCATTGACATTTGCAAAGAGTGGCACAGCAGCATATAAGTTAATGTACACAGTATATGTATGAGGTATTTGATGTTGGTATATAGGCAAAGTGGCATATGCAGTGAGGCACATAAGGCACATTTGGCATCCTTAGATAAGGCTAGTCAGAGAATGCTGTATATGTATCTGCAGTAGTGTAGATAAAAGTAGTGTAAATGTAAACAGTAGTAATAAATGTAAAGCAGTAGTAGTAAATGTAAACCGTATTAATAAATGTAAACAGTGAATGTAAACAGTAGTATGACTATAGGCAGTAATGTAATACAAACATTAGTGCAAATATGAGAAGTAGTGCAAACTGAATGAGTACATGACCGAGAGTTTAGTGAATAACCCGTTTGATGACACAGGGTCCAGTGTTAAAAACTTTGTGTTGAGTGGTAATGTGTGAGAAAGTTTTTTGTGTTAAGGCAGTTCAAATGGGAGGGGAGGCAGAGCAGGCAGAGTGTTTAGCATTCTGACTGCCTGATGAACAGAGCTGTCTCTCAGTCTGCTGGTTCGAGCCTGGAGACTCCTCAGTCTCCTCCCTGATGGCAGCAGTCTAGTTATGGATTTAAAGATGTTTCACAACTTTTCACGTCGACTTCAGTCTGGGAAGGATCTGCTAGTTTCCGAAAGGGTCCGCAGCTGTTCTCCTGAAGGTTCGCAGCTTCTCCTTGTAGCCGGGGGGAACCCCTCCGCCCCCGCCGGGTTTGGATGCGCCCTTCGCCGCTCTCCGGCTCGCTCTCGTCCAGGACAGCTGCTGTACCTGCTCCATGAGCGTCTCCGGAGGCTTGATGGTTGTCACGGTGAAGCCTCGTCTCAGCAGGTCTTCTGATGCCTCCTCTACTATGTCGTAAGTTTTGGTTCCGTCTTCATATCTGACACGCAGCTTCGCTAGGAAGAGGGTCTGGAAGGGGATGTTGTTTTCCTTCAGTACTTTGCGGATTTCTGTATATTCCCTTCGTCTTTTAAGTATGAGAGGTGGATAGTCGTGGTCCAGGTTTATATGATTATCTTGCCAGGTGAAGCCCTTCTTCTGCCAGGCTTTATGGAGTATCATCTCTTTGGTTCTGGAGCCGTGTCAGCTGGCGGCTGCGGCCCCACTTACCGGTGGGCTCTTTCGATGTGGAGTTCAGGGGTGTCCTCGTTTATTTCAAGATCCTGACGAAGCAGGTTTTCGACAAATGAGATCATTGTCGATTCCTTTTCGGATCCCTCTGGCACCCCATATATCCTTAAGTTCTCACGTCTGGATCGACTCTCCAAATCCAAAACTTTGTCCTCCAGCTTAGCATGTAGCTTTAGCATAGCCGTGATGACCTCCTCCGTATTTTGAATCCTTTCCTCTGCCTTTTCAATACGTCCCTCCGCCTCCTCCATCCTGGTGTTCACCTTCGCAATTTCTTCTTTTATCGTCTCAAATTGTTCTTTATTTTCTTGACGAAACCCTTTTAGTTCTTTCAGTATCAGTTTGGTGTCTGCCATTTTTTAGATGCTACTCCTTGTGGTTCGTTAGCTTAAACTTTGTTAGCTGCTAATTGTTGCTGCGTCTCTCCTTTCACATCCGCCTGGCCTCAGTCGACGTTTATGTCTCAGAATTGTGGTTCAGTCCTGTCCCCCTTTTTAAAGTTATTATTTTGGTGTACTGTATTTGCTTAGATTATATAGGGGGAATTTCTCTAATTACTCCAGTTCGTCCCGGAGCACTCTCACTATGCGGCCATTGTGGTGATGGTCCCACCGGAAGTCCTTAAAGAACTGTTTTATGAACAGCCTACAGTGACTCAGCAGATTCTGAGTGGAACCACAGATTCATTTTATCATTCCATCATGGCCACAAGGGGTTGAACGAGTACATTATTTTAAAACTCGACATTAACATATAAAAACTCGAGTAGAACTCGAGTAGTCGATGACGTCATAGGATCTTAAGATGCAAAAAAAAGCATAAAAATGTCATTATTTACCAAAAAAAAAAGACAAATGTCAATGTCAATGTCAATTTTATTTATATAGCACATAAAAACAACCGAAGTCGACCAAAGTGCTTTACAGTTAAAAAATAAAAACAGAGTAAAATGCATCTAGTGCCACTAAACATAATAAAGCTATCAGTAAATGCAACAACAATAAAATCTGCTCAAAATTTGATTTCACATTCTGCGAGGATCAAATGCCAAGTAAAAGAGATGAGTCTTAAGTGAAGATTTTAAAGTCTCAACAGTCTGAGCGGTCTTTACTTTCTCAGGTAAACTGTTCCACAGTTTTGGAGCAGCAACCGCAAAAGCCAAACAAAACATTGGGAGCATATATTATGCTCCTATCATTTATCATACTGCAGATAAGTCACAGGAAAAACAAAATTATTATTTATTATTATTAAGCTGCAAAAGTTAATGAAACGTTCGGCACGTCAAAAACGAAACTTAAAATCAGTGGAACGGTTGTTACACCATATGTGACCTGCAATGCAACACCGCCCCCTACTGTCACAATCGACGGTGGTCACAGAGCTCCAAACAGGAAGTTGGGGAGTGGATGTGTTGTGACTTTCCCATAATGTTTAGCAGTACTGTATGTTAGTGTTTCGGCCACACCATGAGTGAGATGGACGTCTGTGATATAGACCTGCCTCTTGTATGTTATTAAAGGTTGACTGTTTCCAGTTGCTCAGCTCAAAGTGGCTTGGTTGGGTTTAATCCACAATAGGGTTCTCAACGTGCTACAAACAGGAAGTCGATTTAGTGGTGTAACTGTGTTGTGATGATGTCACTACGAGTACTCGAGGTGAAATTAAAAACCTCGATAGAAGTCCTAGGACTCGATCTGTCGATGACTCGGGTACTCTGTTAAAGCCCAGATGGCCACCCTGATAAATCCTCTGGAACTGGAGACATTTGACCTTAAGACCTTAAGCGCAGGGGTGACAGGGCGTTCTCTGTGGCAGGCCCAAGACTCTGGAACGAGTTACCGCTGCTCATCAAACAGGCCCCCTCCCTCTCGGTTTTCAAATCCCGGTTAAAAACTCACTACTACTCCATCGCTTTCAATGCCAGCTGATTTGTATTGGATCGTTTGATTTATGATCTGCAATGTTTTTATGTTTTTCGTGTTGTACTTCATTGTCTGTGTTGCCTGTTGCGTGTTTGTTTGTCCAGCACTTTGGTGTGGACTTGTTCCTGTTTAAAGTGCTTTATAAATAAAATGGTATGGTATGGTATGGTATTTGGTCACAATTGTTTTGTGGGTAAAGAGAATGGATAGATGAAGGATTTTAAGACGGTTTCTGTTTTATCTTTATTTCTTTTTTTAAACTTTGTGTATTTTTTCTTCTTGCTGTTTTAGTTTCTTTGCCTCAGTGTTTCCTTCTTTAACCTGAACATGGAGCTTTCTGTCCCTGGACTCCGGAGGAACAGAGCCTTCTCTCAGATGTCGGAGGACGTTTTCAGTATTTTCTTGTGGATGAGTGGATGAATAAATTAATGGATGGGTGGATGGGTGGACCAGTGGATGGGTAGACGGTTGCAGGGTGGAGACCAAGTGAAGCAGAGCAGCTCCTGGGTGGTGGTGGTGGCTTCAGTAAATCTCTGGGAGCAGATGACACATCGGACTCTGCAGACTCTTACACAACTCCTTTTCAATCATTCACGCTTTCCAACTCGTCGACCTTCGTCTTCCTGTCCTCCTCTTTTTCTCCTTTTTATACGACTTCTCTTCTATTTTTGTCTTCTCAGGCTTCCGTCTTTTCTTCTTTGTCCTCATACATTCCTTTTCTTCTTTACATCCATGTTTTCCTCTTTTATTCTTTTTACAGTGTTTTTTCTGTTTTGGCTTCTTGTAAAAAAAAAACATATTCAATTCAATATAACTTTATTGTCCATAACATAAATAAATAAAAATAAATGTCACATTTTTGTCATCTGTGTATGTTTCCCATACAAGACGAAATTTGTCTCTGCATTCAACCCAACCGGTGCAGTCATAGAAAGCGCCCGGGGAGCTGGGGAAATAGGTGTGCACTCATAGACACCCCAAGGTGTGTAGTGGCCGCCGCCGGGGTTCGAACCAGGGTCCTTCAGGTCCCAAGTCGGGAGCCCTGCCTCTACACCATCTTGGCCTCTACATTTAGTGAAATGGAGATTTGTCTATGACATCTGGCTCATAAAAAAACAACACAAGTTAAAAACGTCAGAACTTTAAAAAACTTTCAAGGGCGCAACTTTAGGTCTAACATTGGGGGGGTTATGCTCTCTACCTATTTATTTATCGAATAAATTACTTTTTTTAAATGATTCAGGATATTTTAGGGTTAAAATATATTGTAATGCTTTTACTGTGATTTACTAGCCTGGCCCTCGCCTTCCTGCATAGCTCCGCTCAATTCTCATTTCCCTTCACTGCACAGTCTGGGACTTCTCTCATTAACAACCATTTCTCCGGTAGATTTTTGTTCGGACCAATCAGAGAACAGAAGGGGCGGAGTTTTGGACCCTAACCCACGCCCCCACCTGTCCCAGCGCGCAGAGCCCTATAAAAGGGCTCTGCCAGCGCGCAGTCAGCGAGCACCGGCATGTTCTCATTCAAAGCGATGCAAAGCGATGCAGAACTGTTTTATATGTGACACAAATTTATTAATTTCCCCTTCTTAATCCCTTATCTGGAGTTTTCTTTTGTTTTTTGGGCCAAAAGTCAAGTGATCGCTCGCGCCCGCTGAAATGAACAAGGAAATGGCTGTC
>JBBPBX010020797.1:0-43016 GCA_038048925.1 Garcialebias charrua | reverse complement strand
AATCGCTACACTCCATATCACAAAAGAAGGACTGACAGTGTCAAGTCAAACCCTATCCAGTTTCTCCTGTTGGACAAATGCACAGACCGCACACCAAAGTCTGATTATGAGATGGCCCTGCTCAGGGCTGGACTTGGCCGGAGAACTGTCAGTGTTCCTGAACAAGCTGACCATTCCCAGGTAATCTAAAATACAATAAGGAACTGGATGGAGATATGGCTTTTTAAAGCACCAGTAACGAATCTACCGGTACCTGAAAAGAGGTGGTTCTGATTTAGGGTTACATTTTCAACTGTAAACTTTTTTTTTCTTTCACCCTTTCCTTAGATATCAACGATACTCATGGATACATACCCAAAAATGTCACCACTGGAAGGTGCATGGATGCTGTATAAAGCTGCTGGTGAGACACAGTCTCTCTTAATACAATATCGTCTGTATTATTATATATTATCAGATGAATAAATCTGCTCTCAATTTACTAGTTCTTATTGTACAAGCTAGTAATGTATGTTCTCATGAGTGTTATTGATTTTAGGTACATTACATTAGTTTGTTCAAATATCAATAGCAACACCTTTATTATTTGTAAAATTGTGTTTACTATCATATAGGAGGATCAGGACAGAGGAAATTAAGTCTTGTGGCACCAGAGGCAGAAGGTTACTCAGGAGCCTACGTTGCCAAAGCATTTGGTGGAAAGGGTTGTCTGTACATCATGCCCATCCAACATAGTTTGGACACCTCACCCTTGCCATATTCAGCCATAGAGTTTGACAACATGCCAAAAGCCCGATGTGCCACTTGTGGTCAGAACATGCCAGTTCAGCTACTGGCTTTACATGCCCAGGAATGTGAGCCAGGTAGCTCTTCAGACAACAGGTTCTTTGATCTGGTAATGTCGACTTTAATGTCCATCTCACAGTTTTCAATACAGGGTCATCGCTACACTATTTCTCATTAATGCACTTCTTTGGTCATCCTTATGTTTAAGACTCAAGAACCTGATGTGGTGATAGATTTGGAGGACTCTCCGGCTGTGAGCAATCCTGTTAATGTAACATAATAGTGTTATGCTCTATTTTAAACTATTCAATCTGTGTGTTATTAACATTCGTTGTACTTTTTATTGTAGACATCCACAGATGTGGTAGCATCTACATCTGACTTACAGATTATGGAGGTTAAGGTAAAATGACACATTGCTCGTCAATTATATTACAGCACATGAATTGGCATCTGACTGTTTCATTTTAAAATATTATTTCTTAATAGGTGGCCTGTCCTTTGTGCGCCAGGTTGTTTCCAGAGGATTCCGTTCAAGTACACGCCAGCATCTGTGGAGAAAGGTTATCTTATATTATGCACATTCTTTATTCAATTAATTTCTTTTTGAGAGGCATTTAAAATTATTGTAACTTTCAAAAGGATTTCACTAATTTATGCATGTCACCATAACTTTTGCTTATAGCACTGGGCGAGACATGTGTACCGGTACCCTTGAAATGATTGATAATGACCAAGGAAAAGAAAATGTTGCAGGGCAAGTGTGTAACAGGTATCTCTATATTTGCCCCTCCTGAAATATACATAGCTGAATTGCTTATTTACTTGAGGTCTATCTACATTTTATGTTTTCATTCTAGTCTGGCCAGTGTCCTGCAAACACTAGAGGGACGTGTCAACACAACTCGCCTGTTCAACATTTCTGTGAATAGAGAGGACCTGTTTGATAGGCGCATGGAACAGTGGAGGAGACAGAAACGATCTTCTCCAAAAAATCCCCTTAGAGTTCAGTTCTTTGGAGAACCTGGGATCGACAGTGGTGCTTTGAGAAAAGAATTTTTAACAGGTATGTTTTCCTCGTCATACGTAACGAAGAAAACACAAAAGTGTATCGCTGTCTTCAGTTTGCATGCGATCTTCATGGTGAAACGCCTTAAGCGCTTTCATATGATGTTTTCTCTTAAATTCTACAATAAAAAACTTTTTCTTTCTGTCTTCCTCCATATATGACCCCGCATTGTCTTTCAATCTTAGAAATGATGTCAGGCCTTCAAGCCCACTTTTTTCAGGGAGGACATACAGGGAAAAACCCCATTTACTCAATCGAACACTACCGCCAAGAGAACTTCAAGTCAGTATAATTGTATTGCACAGTATCATAGTTGTACATTATGTATTTTTCATTTACCAATTCATTTTACTCCTGCAGAACAGCTGGAGAGATCATAGCTGTTAGCATAACACAAGGTGGTCCTCCACCAAACTTTTTCCGTGAGTGGTGCTTTGAGTACATCTGCACTGGGGAGATGGACAAAGATAAAATTGGCAAAGATGATGTGACTGATCCGGAGCTCAGACAGCTTATAGAACAGGTGTGTGATCTAATTTATATTACTTATACTCTTTTGTGTTTCTATCCTGTTTGGTTGACAGTCGACCAAGATGTATGAATATTTCTAAATTCTAGACGTGATAAGTTTCTGATGGCCTCATTTATGATGTTTTCCCTTCCGCTAAGGTTGAGGTGGCTGAGCCCGATTCTCTAATCAACCTGACGGACCAAATTCTGACATGTGGATACAGTAGTCATGTGAGACATGACAGGAAAGAAGAAATTATCAAGTGTGTTAATTTTCTGAGTGTCTGTCTTTTAGTGATGTAATGATGCTTCCAACATACATTTCTTCCATTTTTTAACTGCATATCCTCTTTCAATAGGTCCATCATCCTGCACTCATCTCTTCGTCTCCTACCAATGCTGCAGCAGCTTTCTTGTGGGATGACCCTGTATGGCTTGAAAGACTTGATTATGCAGCAACCACACACATTCCGGCCGCTGTTCATTCCTGGGCTTTTGGAACAGGTCAGTATTGTGTCAAAGCTGTTGTTTGTACAGGTACTTTACATTTAACAACTTAAGACTAACTAGCGTTTTTTTATTTTTTTGGTTCTTTTTCTTTGCTCTAAGCCGGATTCTGAATTCCTTGTTGGATCATTGTTCCCAAACTTCAGTGAGCAGGGCTCACTGAAACGTCGGACGGAAAACACAATCGTAAACTTCTTCCAAGATTTCATACAGCGTATCGAAGATCACGGTAATACTTTAACTGCTAATTAAAAAACATTAATTTGGCATTTTTAATGTTAATTATCATTCAGATTCAATTTGCAATATTTATAATGTATATTACAATATTTATAATATTGCCAACTTTTCCAGAGGAGGAACATTCCTTGGAGACCACAAACACCATCAACGATGAGAATGAAGATGGGCATGAGAGAGAGATGGAGACGTTTAAGATCACAGTTGGATGCATCCTTCAATGGCTTACCGGACAGGCACATGCTCCCATGACCTCCACAGAACGTGACAAATTTAAAATATTTATAGAATTTGAACACGACTGCAGAGTGCGTTATGGTGAACACACAATATGCTTCCCTATTGTTAATGCATGCAGCAACACAGTCACGTTTCCAACTCAGCACATGACATCATACACAAAGTTTGTACAGGTCTTCACACAGGCCATCACCAACAGTCGGACATTTGATCGGGCATAAGTGGGCTTTTGGACACCTATGCCCATGTCACACCAGTGAAACACCCCAAACACCCCCCCTCCCACACACACACACACACACACACACACAACCCAAAAAGGAAGAAGCAAGTACAGATGATGGATGAATGGATTCTGATGGTCTATGACACAGTTTGTAGGTGATTTGCTTGTGTGACTGAATTTGTTGTGGCTCCTCGGAATGACATTGTTCTTTGGATGAAGCACAAAATGTTTCAACAAGAAAATAAACTGTCCAGATTGCCAGACTGAAATTTAGTGGATTTGTTTTTACCTGTATTAATGAGCATGAACTTTGATGCTTCATAGATGCTGGTGAAGATTCTCAGTCGTCCAGGACATGATAAATCAAAAAGGCGTTCAATTCAAGATCAACTGGACTTTATTTGTAACAGAAGACGTTTTGCTTCTCATACGAAAAGCATTATCAATCCAACATTCATTGAATTGATAAAGCTTTTCGGATGAGAAGCGAAACGTCTTCTGTTACAAATAAAGTCCAGTTGATCTTGAATTGAACGCCTTTTTGATGCTTCATAGAGTTAAAATAAAAAATAATTTTTTCCCTGTTTTTCTTTGTTAACTGATCTTGTTATAATCTTGTATATGATTTATTTACTTCATTACTTTTATCTCAAGTATAATAGGTGTGCTGTCATTTGTGATTTTATTGTGTTTTAATATGCGTGTTAAAACGGGAACGAATGCATGTTTATCATGCTACTTTTTCCTTTTTTGGATTCAAGCTTGTGTACAACTGTTACAAATAGTTCTTATGCACTGTTTCATTTACTTCCATCTCTTGTATATGCAAATTAAAAGCATCAAGCCTCAGTATGGTTTTATTTCTTCATATTACAGTTGTGCAATCTACAGTTAATTCAAATGTACAGTACTGCAAAATGTTATACTTACCGTGTTAAGACATTGTACAAAATTACGTACTGTAACTGATTTTGAGATCACCTTTGGCTCCTACATAATTTTAAAGGTCCACTGACATGATTTTTTTTTACTATTCATAAAATTGCTCAAAATCTATATATTTTATCATTTAAATATGTTCGGTTTTGCAAACATTGATAAATCACTTTAATTTTGCTTTAAAAGTGATTTTGAACTTCAAGCCATGTTTAATCATGGGAAATTCGATTACACACGAACACACCATCTGTGACGTAAGAGGCAGAGGGCTCTGGTCTCTTTAATAGCAGACAATTTAAAACCAGATGAATTTAGCAATCTATGTGAAGATTTGAATCATTTGTCTTGATTTAGGGAAGCAGAAAATAGTTTGGGTGATGGAACAAGAAACCACAGGATCTAATTTAGGTCTGATGCCGTATCAGACTTACCTTCATTTTGAGCTGCTCGTACCTGCGCACTGTGACAAGCCTAGAGCTCTGCCTCTTACTACGTCACAGATGGTGCGTTCGCGTGTAATTGGATTTCCCATGAATAAACACGGCTTGAAGTTCAAAATAAGTTTTAAAGCAAAATTAAAGTCATTTATCATTTTGTTGGCAAAATTGAACATATTTAAATGATAATATATATATATATATATATATATATATATATATATATATATATTGAGCAATGTCAGTGGGGCTTTAATATTACAATGGAATGCCGACATTGATGCAATAATTCTAAAACCAGATATATGGATTCAAGAAACATGGCTCAAACCATAATTGCAGTTTAACATTCATGGATATTCAGTCTTACGCAAAGACAGAATTATCTGAGATGAAGGAGGTGCTACATTAATAAATCAAAATCTGAAATTTATCCGAGTCCATACGACACCAGATCTAGAAATCATTCCTATATTCCATTGGACAAATGGGGTTAATAAACGGGGGGTTTATAAGCTATAACTCAAGAGAAGAACATCCAAGTCTAATTATTTTACTTTTTACCAATAAAAAATAAAATTTCATATGAATCTCAAATTATATTAAATGACAAATCATGTTTAATACATATATAATATAATTTCATATATCTGGTTTCATACATGGATAATATATATAGATCAAATTGTATTTTATTTAATGATTCTATATATACCGGTAATTAAGAAGTCTGAGAGGAAAATAATCGGCTCTAGGTAGGAAAGCCGTAAAGACAATCTTATGTTGGATTAATAAGATCTGTTTTTGATTATGGATGTAACCCAGCCAGCATTGGGCCCCACATGGTGTTATTGTGGGCTATTGGGGTAATGAGTGGGCATGGGATTTATCTGGGCTAACTGCATGAGACCCATATGGTTATCCCATAAAGGAACCCATTTTGTTGGCCCTGTTGGGCATGTATATATAGGCCCCAGTTCAATGTGATTTGGGATAACTGGGAATGGGACAGGGCCTTCTCCTACTCCGCTCCTGCTTCATGGAATATCCTACAAAAAGATCTGAAGCTCTCGACCTTGACTTCTCTAAATGGTTTTCAGAATCTGTTGGAATCCTGGCAAAAACCAATGCAGATTTGTTCCTGTCTTTGATTTTATACGTCTACCTTATAATGTTTTGCTAGTTTTTTGATACTTTGTTAAAAAAAAAAAAAATCTTTTTTTTTTCTCTCTTTTTGTTTTCTATTGTTTATTGTTTGTTTGTTTATTGTTTAATGAAATTCTATCACTGCTGTTCATTGTTCTTTAGTTTTAGCAGGTCGCTTTCGCAAATGAGCCCATGAGGTTCAAAAGATTTACCTGACTAAATAAAGGTTGAATGAATGAATGAATGAATATGTGCATCAGTATATTGGACCCTGGCTGGTCGAATAAATAAATAGGTTGTGAGAACAGGTGGAAGAGAACTTGAGGTTTCAGGTATGTACATTTTTTCCTTTATAGATGGCCTCCCTTCTCACCTCACACCCATCCTCTTCACACCAATATGATTATATTATAATATAATTATATTACATCTTGATTTTATCACTTGTTTTTATTTTGATCTTTGATTTTTGTAGCACTTTGAGTTTTTGGGTAAATGAAAATTGCGTAATAAATAAAATTCATTATTATTATTTATTTGTTATTTATTTATTTTATAGATAGATTTTTTTATCTCTCATAGAAAGAACGTAAAAGACAGACAGAGAAGACCGAAAGTAAGTCTACAAAACAAATATCCTGTATAATAGCTCACGGCTCCAGCTGCGGAGAATGGATGGATGGATATGGCACCATGCCGCCCATGTGAACTGAAGCTGTTTTTACCATTAAAGTGCATTTATTAAAGAACATTGAAATGTAGAAACACCTTAGCTTTAATGTGGAGCACAGAACTAATTATTTTTAAGTGGTAATCTGGTTAAATTTCTAAGAACTGCAACAGCGAGTCCTCATGTGCGCTCGCTTCACTCAGCTGGTGCAGGTGGAGGAAAACTTGAGAGTTATCAGCTCCGGCTGAGGGATGAATGGACAGATGGATTGCACTGCACCGCCCAGGAAAAATGAAGCAGTTGTACAGTTCAGATTGAAACACATTAAAAAAAAAATCCATGAAATAGAACATCAGGCTTTAACACTTTGTTGTGGAGCTCTGAAGAGAACACCAGTCTCAGCTCAGCAAGTTGAGATGGTGGAAATGCCACTTGAGCTTATGAGAACACAAATAGCCATAATTTCCTGGGACAATATTAAATGACACAGTGTAATCCATCCTCAACATAATACTGTACAACCCTCTTAAGGAAAGGTACAGAAACATTCGTTTTGCAAGGATATCATTTTGCCGGTGTAAAACTAAAGCTATACAAAAAAAAAGATTTTTCAACTTCCTGCTTTAGGAATTCCTATTGTCTCATCATAAATCCTTGGACAGATCACAGTAACTTGAAATTTACAGAAATGAGGGAGAGAATTCGAAAGTTCTGAAGTACAAATATACATAAGAATAAAATTCTCAGAAGATATAAAGATCTATAACGACGCATGTAAAATGTGAGAAAATAGAGTTGGTATATTTCGGTTAATTCGAGATTAAAATATTGTGAAAAGTAAAATACAGAAAAATGCCAAATTACAAATTAATGGCAATCTTTAAGGCGTAAGAATTGGTCATGAGGGGGAAAAAACTTCTAATTTATTCAGATTCTGGTAGCACATTAATATGTCCGCAGGTCCATTCAGACTAAAGGCAAGATATTGGATATAACTAGCATAATTTTTTTTACAAATTATGGTGCAGAAGTGTGATTATTATGGATTCCTGCATACACACAGATAATACATAATGAGTGGTGTCGACCGTTTTGCTAAAAGTGCTGAAAAAAAAGTGGATTTCAATGTTTAAACAAGTAAAAATGAGGTTAAGAACATCATAAAACTATGTACATGTTCTAAGTCAGAGAGAGAGTCAGATAATCTTTATTGTCATTTGCACCGCATGTGGTACATGTGATGAAACGAGATTATGTATAACATTAAAAATGTAAGAGAAAAACAGTAGTAACATCTAAGATATTTCTGCAGCTGTGCAGCCTCCATGCCACACGTTGATGCTGGAGCACAGGATGCTCTCCACTGCACACCTGTAGAAGGAGGTGAGGACTGGGCTGCTCAGACCAGCTCGTCTCAGCCGTCTGAGGAAGTAGAGTCTCTGATGACCTTTCTTGATCAGGCTGGTGGTGTTGTTGCTCCAGCTGAGGTTATCATTCATGTGTACACCCAAGTATTTGTAGCTGGAGACCACTTCCACTGCAGACCCACCTATTTTCAGTGGGGCATGGGTGTGTTTGTTCCTTCTGAAGTCCACAATCATCTCCTTTGTCTTCTTCACATTCATGTGAAGATTATTCTCTTTGCACCAGCTCTCCAGGTGTTCCACCTCCTGTCTGTAGCTGGACTCATCATTGTTTGTGATGCATCCCACCACCGCTGTATCATCTGCAAACTTTACAATATGACAGCCTGGATGTGTGGCTGTACAATCATATGTGAGCAGAGTGAACAGAAGATAACATAATTAACCAATTAACTTGTATTTCTATTGTAGGAAATCATTGTACAGTATTTTGAGATTTATATTTTATTGCATCATGAAACCACCAGGGGCACTCAAAGTTATGTATTTGCAGGTTTGAAATTATTTCTGTTAATCAAAATGTTGATTTAGATGTTCACAAAATGCGGTCAGAGGGTCATGGAGGGTCATGGAGAACAGGATCAGGGAGTTTGGTGGTCCTATCACTGCGTTTAGTTGGAAATCCTAACCCCAATTTGTCAAAATACCATAATACATAACCATCGACATCAACGAGGACCCTCACCAGTATGCATACTGTGAGAACCAATCAACAGAGGATGCCATCTCCTCTGTGGTCCACACTGCTCTCACCTACCTGGAACAGAAGGACTCATACGTCCGTATGCTCTTTGTGGACTTCTAAATCATGATCCCCCAAACCCTGATGGACAAATTATTCACACCTGGACGAAGCCCCTCCATTTGTAACTGATTCCTTGACTTCTTAACTAACAGACCTCAGTCAGTGATGATCGACAACTTCTCCTCCACCATAAACCTCAGCACTGGCTCTCCTCAAGGATGTGTGTTGAGCCCTCTCCTGTTCACTCTGCTCACATATGATTGTACAGCTACCCATCCAGGCTGTCATAAAGTTTGCAGCTGATACAGCTGTGGTGGGATGCATCACAAACAATGATGAGTCCAGCTACAAGCAGGAGGTGGAACACCTGGAGAGCTGGTGCAAAGAGAATAACCTTCACATTAGCGGTGGGCAGTGGTGGAGAAAGTACTCAAACACTGTACTTAAGTAAAAGTACAAATAAACAGACAAAAATATATTCTAGTAAAAGTAGAAGTACCATATTAATATTTTTACTTAAGTAAAAGTAAATAAGTACTTGCTTTTAAAAATAATTGAAGTATTAAAGTAAATGTAATTGATGAATGTATTACCTAATGCAATGGCCTACAATACCATTAAGTGTGTGTACTGTATGTAAATTTTCTGCATTACATAAATAGTGTTGAGTCATTTTAAAGAACAATGCAGCAGATAATACAGTACTGTACATGTTTTTATTGTGTTTGCTCTGTGACACAGTTCACACTTGTGATTCTGTGCATCATAATTTCAAGGATGACATGCAGAGTAAAATGTCATTAAGCAAAATAAGAATAATAAGGATGATTTTACCTTTGAAAGTTTTTATTTAACACAAAATAAAACCAATGTGTTATTTCAAATGCAGTAAACACACAGAAGTAAAAGTTTTCTGTTTAAAATAAAGGATAATAGACACATCATGCACTGATCATTTCAACTCCAGTTTGTCATCAACTCTAGTTAAAATACTGTCTTGTCAACCTTGTAATGGATCAACAATGAACAATATTTTAACTTCCTGACACCATTTTCAAAACTTGGACCAGAGTGTGTCGAGACATTTAGAGACATCTCTTGTCTCCTAACACCCCATGAACTGACACATTTTAATGTTGCAGCAAAGTTTCAGCAAAGTCTGTTGGAGTCAGTCTCCCCACCATCTCAGACATTTACACCTCCAGATGCAGGAAAAGAGCCACCTGCATCATGAAAGACCTCACTCACCCAGCACACTCACTCTTTGCCCCACTCCCCTCAGGAAGGAGGTTGAGGAGCATCAAATGTAGAACCACTAGACTGAGGAACAGCTTCTACCCTGAGGCTGTTAGACTCATGAATAAATAAATAATAAGTGTGAACAGTGTCACAGAGTAAACACAACAAAAACATGTATATATAGGCCCCAGTTCAATGTGATTTGGGATAACTGGGAATGGGACAGATATGTGCATCAGTATATTGGACCCTGGCTGGTGGAATAAATAAATAGGTTGTGAGAACAGGTGGAAGAGATAACAAAAACATGTATTATCTACAGCATTGTTCTCTAAAATGGCTGTACACTATTAATGTATTACATAAAATATACATACAGTACATACATACAGTACATACATATTTCTACAAACCACTTACTGTATTTACTTTTTCTTAAGTAAAGATATAATTATGGTACTTCTAAATTTACTATAGTACATTCAGGGGCGCAACTACATATTTTTGAGGTGGATGCGAAAACATGAACGCCCCCCCCACCCCCGCTCATTTTTACCTGCCGCCTCATACAGCTTTCCTCCCTTAGTCATGCACGTAGAAAATACAGTACCAATATTACCAATTTTTTTTATGTTACATATTACTGTATATTGTTCAACTTTCTCTCCATTAGACAGTATACGAAAACAGTACACATTGGAAAAACACCTCTTACTCTTCTCTGATCTTGGATATGGGCCATCAGAAACTTTCTGTGGGCCATTTTCAACCATGTACTGCCTAAATGTATCCCTCATTTTGTAAAGGCCATTCAGATGGATCTTCTGAATAAAGCCTTGCCTCAGCCCTCTCCTCTGCAGCTCTGTGCTTTTCTCCCTCTTCATCATCTGGACCTCTCTGCTCCTCTCCCTCTTCATCATCTGGACCTCTCTGCTCCTCTCCCTCTTCATCATCTGGACCTCTCTGCTCCTCTTTCTCCTCATCATCTGGACCTCTCTGCTCCTCTCCCTCTTCATCATCTGGACCTCTCTGCTCCTCTCCCTCTTCATCATCTGGACCTCTCTGCTTTGAGGTGATTAACTCACCATGTCTGCCTGAACTAATTTTCCAAAAAAAGAAGACAATGAAAGATGGTCATCAGAAATTCAAACCATCATGGTATACATTCATTCATTCAACCTTTATTTATACAGGCTAGCCTCGTTGAGTCACGGGGACTCATTTAAAAGAGGGACCTGTCTCACTCACACCATCCTCTTCACACCAATATGATTATATTATAATATAATTATATTACATCTTAATTTTATCACTTGTTTTTATTTTGATCTTTGATTTTTTTTAGCACTTTGAGTTTTTGGTAAATGAAAATTGCGTAATAAATTCAATTCATTATTATTATTATTTATTTGTCATTTATTTATTGTATAGATAGATTTTTTTAATCTCTCATAGAAAGAACGTAAAACACAGAGAAGACAGAAAATAAGTCTACAAAAAAGAATATCCTGTATAATAGCTCACGGCTCCAGCTGTGGAGAATGGATGGATGGATATGGCACCATGCTGCCCACGTGAACTGAAGCTGTTTTTACCATTAAAGTGCATTTATTAAAGAACATTGAAATGTAGAAACACTTTAGCTATAATGTGGAGCACAGAACAAATTGTTTTTAAGTGGTAATCTTGTTAAATTTCTAAGAACTGCAACAGTGAGTCCTCATGCGCGCTCGCTTCACTCAGCTGGTGCAGGTGGAGGAAAACTTGAGAGTTAGCAGCTCCGGCTATGAGGGATGAATGGACAGATGGATTGCACTGCACCGCCCAGGAAAAATGAAGCAGTTATACAGTTCAGATTGAAACACATTTAAAAAAATCCATCCATCCATCCATCCATTTTCGTCCGCTTATCCGAGGTCGGGTCGCGGGGGTAGCAGCCTAAGTAGGGAGGCCCAGACTTCCCTCTCCCCAGCCACATGGAGCAGCTCCTCTGGGGGAATCCCAAGGCGTTCCCAGGCCAGCCGAGAAACATAGTCCCTCCAGCGTGTCCTGGGTCTTCCTCTGGGTCTCCTCCCGGTGGGACATGCCCGGAACACCTCCCCAGGGAGGCGTCCAGGAGGCATCCTAACCAGATGCCCGAGCCACCTCAACTGGCTCCTCTCGATGTGGAGAAGCAGCGGCTCTACTCCGAGTCCCTCCCGGATGACTGAGCTTCTCACCCTATCTCTAAGGGAGAGTCCAGACACCCTGCGGAGAAAACTCATTTCAGCCGCTTGTATCCGAGATCTCGTTCTTTCGGTCACAACCCAAAGCTCATGACCATAGATGAGGGTGGGAACGTAGATCGATCGGTAAATTGAGAGCTTTGCCTTTCGACTCAGCTCTCTCTTCACCACGACAGACCGGTACAGCGCCCGCTTCACTGCGGATGCTGCACCTATCCGCCTATCGATCTCACGCTCCAGTTTTCCCTCATTCGTGAACAAGACCCCGAGATACTTAAACTCCTCCACTTGGGGCAGGACCTCATCCCCGACCCGGAGAGGGCATGCTACCCTTTTCCGGCTCAAGACCATGGCCTCGGATTTGGAGGAACTGATCCTCATCCCGGCCGCATCACACTCGGCTGCAAACCGCTCCAGCGAAAGCTGTAGATCACGATCTGATGAAGCCAACAGGACCACATCATCTGCAAAAAACAGAGAAGCGATTCTAAGGCCACCAAAACGGATCCTCTCAACACCTTGGCTGCGCCTAGAAATTCTGTCCATAAAAGTTATGAACAGAATCGGTGACAAAGGGCAACCTTGGCGGAGTCCAACTCTCACTGGAAACGAGCCTGCACGAAAACAGTGAAAACCACACTGCTCCTCCTGAATCCGAGGTTCGACTATCCGACGGACCCTCCTCTCCAGAACCTCTGAATAGACCTTACCAGGGAGGCTTAAGAGTGTGATCCCCCTATAGTTGGAACACACCCTACGGTCCCCCTTTTTGAATAGGGGAACCACCACCCCAGTCTGCCAATCCAAGGGAACTGCCCCCGATGTCCACGCGATATTGCAGAGTCGCGTAAGCCAACACAACCCCACAACATCCAGAGCCCTAAGGAACTCAGGACGAATCTCATCCACCCCTGGAGCCCTGCCACCGCGGAGCTTTTTAACCACCTCGGTGACCTCAGCTCCAGAGATTGGAGAGCCCGACCCAAAGTCCCCAGGCTCCGCTTCCTCAGTGGAAGACGTGCCAGTAGGATTGAGGAGGTCTTCGAAGTATTCCGCCCACCGACTCACAACATCCCGAGTTGAGGTCAACAGCACGCCATCCCCACCATAAATGGTGTTGGTCGCGTACCGCTTTCCCCCCCTGAGACGCCGGATGGTGGACCAGAATCGCCTCGAAGCCGTACGGAAGTCATTCTCCATGGCCTCTCCGAACTCCTCCCACGCCCGAGTTTTTGCCTCAGCAACCACCCGAGCCGCATGCCGCTTGGACTGTCGGTACCTATCTGCTGCTTCCGGGGTCCCACAGGCCAAAAAGGCCCAATAGGACTCCTTCTTCAGCCTGACAGCATCCCTCACCGCAGGTGTCCACCACCGGGTTCGAGGGTTGCCACCACGACAGGCACCAACAACCTTGCGGCCACAACTCTGATAAGCTGCCTCGACAATAGAGCTTTGGAGCGTGACATCACGGTCCGCGGCGCAAAGCATGATGGTCCACGGCGCACAGCATTGTGGGATTGAAATCGCCATTTTAAAAGCCCTCTAAAAGAAGCTCTGTCTCTCGTTTTTTTTGTTAGAATCTAAGAAGGTTGTAACAGTTTTGCAATGGTCTAAACATGCTGTGTTATTGGATGTAATGTCCGGTCTGAAAGTAGATAGAAAACGGACTTTCAGTTTCTGTTTCCTGCTGGAAGCAGCACGAGGGAGCTCATGTGTCGGACCTAACAAACAGGAGATGAATGTCCTGAAATCAGCGATGACACGTCCTGATATAACTTTCTCCATGTCCCAAAATAACGGCTAGTTTGTTCCAGACATCCTGGTGAGTGTATAAATTCGTTTTGTTGGAGTTGTGCCATAAATTTTGCCACGATTTTGTCCCGGTGTTTAGTTCATAGAAGTGGGTCAGCCTAGTTTAGGTTGGGTTTATATTTTTTATATAACGTAGTCTGATTTTAGACAGAGTGGACAGCTGTGTTATTGTGAAATAAACTGTTTAAAGTTTGTAGTGTTGTCACTGTTACTGTATTAATACTGATCTGTGTTCTGATCTATCCTTGTCAAGGCAAAACTTCATATGAAATGAATGAAAACTCCAGAAGAGCTCAGTGAAGCTGCAGATGGAGAAGCAGGACCAGCAACTACAAATACTGTACACCGTCCATGTTGCTCAGGTAGTACCACATAAAACAATTTCTTCATGCACAAACAGAAAGGTAGTAGTCATCTGTTACAGAACAGGTCAGAGCTGAATAAAAACCAGCTGGAAAAAGTAAATTTAAAGTATTAAATAGGACTTCCTTGTTTTGTCATCATTGTTTAATGTGTCACACAAAACTCTAATACCTGCGTCTTTTTCTCTTCAAGGGATGGAGGTGACAAGCTCATAACAGAAGGATGTTGTTATCTGACAGAGGCTTTGATATTACTGTAGACTGTGTGAGAGTCAAGGTTCTTGTCATTCACATCACATGTTGTACGTGAGGTGGAACGAAGCTGTGTACACAGGGTCCCTCTCAACGTTTCATCAAAATCTTTCCAGATATTTAGCTAACAAACAGCGTTGAGTCCATTAGTTAACGGCAACGTTCAGAGCAGACGTGTGGAACAAGGCGCAGCCCTCAGAGCATGCGTTAAGGACAACTCTCAGCTCACCTGCAGCCCTCAGAGCATGCGTTAAGGACAACTCTCAGCTCACCTGCAGCCCTCAGAGCATGCGTTAAGGACAACTCTCAGCTCACCTGCAGCCCTCAGAGCATGCGTTAAGGACAACTCTCAGCTCGCTTGATTTAGTAAAGTATTCAGTCTCCAAGTACTGTATATATATTTTTTAATGGTCCTTCTGTCATTTAGATAGAAAAAGTCTGCACAAATTAAAGATCAACAAAATCTATTTAAAATGACACATTGGTTGTACTTTGTGTTAAATAAAAACTTTCAAAGGTATAATCATTCATCTTTCTAATTTTGCTTAATGTCATTTAAGTCTGTAAGTCATCCCAGAAATTCTGATGTTCACATGTCCAAGTGTGAACTGTGTCACAGTGTAAACAGAACAAAAACATGTATTATCTACAGCAGTTCTCTAAAATCAACAAATCATTTTTATTTTATATGTGAATGACTTGGTAAATGTGTCAGGACTCCTTAAATGTGTACTTTTTGCTGATGATACCACTTTTTTCTGTTTAGGTGAAGATATAGAACAAATGTTAGAATTGATAAAGACAGAATTTGTCAAGATACAAACTTGGTTTAAAACAAATAAATTATCATTAAATCTAGAAAAAACTAATTACATGATATTCAGTAAGATAGCTAAATCGATAGCAGTACTGTACAAAGTCAGAGACCTATTGAATGATAAAGCTCTGTATTTGTTGTATAACACAATCATTGTTCCACACTTAATCTATTGTATTGATGTTTGGGTGAAAGCGTGTAAAACAATCACAAAACCTATTTTTGTATTACAGAAAAGAGCTGTAAGAATTATCACTAGAAAACATTACTGTACTGTCATCCATCAAGTACATTATTTTATCAACGGAAGTTATTGAAGTTCCATGATTTGGTAGACTATAATATTTTATCAGTTATGTATAGAGCTCAAAATAATGCATTACCTTTAAATATCCAAATGCACTTTGTTAAAAGACAAAGCTGTTTATAATCTTAAGGGAACAGAGTTCTTTGTACAACCACAATTCAGAACCAGTTGGAAGGGACGTACTACCTCAATCCAGGGAATTAGATTATGGAATGGCTTGGAGAATGTAGTTAAAAATGCCAAGTCAATGTTTACATTTAAAAAAATGATCAAAACAAATGTGTTAAAAAATATATATGAAATAATGTAATGTGCATTGTATTAGTTAGATAATTAGAAAGAGTTAGTCATTTTGTACTGTTGGTTGAAGATTATCATTGTTTAATCTGATTGTTGAAAAGTTGGTTGAAGATTATTATTGTTTACATGGTTGATTATTGTTGTTTAATCTGATTGTTGGAAGTAAGGGGCAGATATAATAAGATTTATTCTTCTTTCTGCTACCTTTCATTTTTTTTACATTTTGTACACTATCATTATGAGATTGTCTTGTATTGTTTTTTTGTAAAAAAATTATCAAATTTAATAAACATAAACATAAACCTAAACATAAAATGGCTCAACACTATTAATGTATTACATGATACAATACATACATATTTCTAAAAACCACTGACCGTATTTACTTTTTCTTAAGTAAAGATATAATTATGGTACTTCTAATTTTACTATAGTACATTTTTGTATGCTTTCTTGTACTTTTACTTAAGTACAGTGTTCGAGTACTTTCTCGACCACTGGTAGCCAGTGCTCATATCCAACAATCACAACCCTCAGTCACAATCACAAAAAATAACACCTAAACGAAGAACATATCATTTTCTGGATGAGTTTTGGTCGCAAATTGGACACAATACAACATCAGACGTTAAGGATTTGTACAGGAGCTTTTAAAACCACACCTACAACAGCACTAGAAGTGGAAATGGGAGAATTGCCACTGGAACTAAGAAGAACACAACTAATAAATTACTGGATTAACTTGCAAAGATTTGGACACACAGGAATTAATTATTCATTATTTCAAATAAAGAAACACAGTACAGGCGAATGTGAGCACTGTGGACAAGATGAAACATTGCAACATGTTCTACAGGAATGTCAAAAATATGATCAAGAACGTAAATATATGTGATGAAAGAATTTGAAAAGATAAAAGAACAGTTTAACATAATAGCTGCACTTCAACATGACTTAGAGAGCAAACATAACCAAATTATAATTAGATATTTTAAGAGGACAAAGTTGATTAATAGAATTTGAAATACATATAGTTTAAACGGGCGTACACATAGAATTATCCCATGAAGAACCACACTCCATACCAGTGGTGGCGGTAATGCACACCTAACGTTTTTTGCCAACCGTCATTAAACCCCATGAAGAAGAAGAAGAAGAAGAAGAAGAAGAAGAAAACAACGTGTGTGTATCGTCTTTTTGTGTAACAGGTACATTTTGTATGTTGCTGCTTGTAGATGGTTAACTTTAAGTGTTTAGGTTGTCATATGCTAGTTGAGAATTACCAGCGAGTTTCCCATCACGTTTCACGGTTCGATATTTGAAAACAGTTCTGTCAAATTCCTTCACAAGCAGGATAAACTAGACGTATTCCTCTTTTGGTATCGAAACCTTTGAGGTTCCATATGGTAGTGAACTACTAGCGTATTTTTTGACTGCGTAAACGTGTCATTGAGAGCTGAATCGTACGAGGACGCTGATGCCATTTTCAAAGCGGCGTATCTGTCGATCATAAACACCGTTTTACAGAGTTTAAAGTTAATCCACGTCATTCACACACTAATATATTTTGAAAAGAGACACCAAAGACAACAAAAAGTGACACTGTATTTTATTTCAACCTAAAATACACAGTCCCTTTTGTTGTTTTATTAAGACAAACAATTCATTAAAAATAATATGGTGGGGTCTCAAACTCTAGGCCTCGATATTATCCAAAGTCCTGCTAATTTACTTTAGCTGTTTGGCATCTTTTATTCGACATTTTTTTAGGCAGGTTAATCCCATTGAGCTTGGAAGACTCATTTTCAATGGAGACTGTAAACTATCACCGTTCTCTCTATCACACACCTGCAGATAACATAGAGTTACCAATCAGCCTAACATGCATGTTTTTGTACTGTGGGAGGAAACTAGAGTACCCGGAGAAAACCCACGCATGCATGGAGAGAACATGAAAACTAGACCCAGAGGGGCCCCCGGACCGGGATTTGAACCGGGGACCTGCACACTGAGAGGCAACAGCAGTTCCAGCTGTGCCACCATGCTGCAAGACCTTGTAGGTCATGTACTAAAATTTATCTTAAAAGGGGATTTTAAAAGAATTGTAGTTTGGTTTAAAGGAATATGTCCACTTGTGATTTACTGAATGTAAGGACAATTTATAGAAGTAACTATGTGATACCCGAGGTATTTGATATCAAGCATGTACACTCCAACAAAGAATAAACATTCCTGTTACAGTATATGCTAATGGAAGTTGTCTCTTTTTCTTTTTCACAGTGTCGCGTTGAGAGAACAGTCACATTCATCCTAAAACCATCCAAAGTTGCAAAGTCCCTCGACCCACCCCCAATTTTTTACCTTGGAATTGACAATGGAAACGCATAATGTAAGGCCCTTATTTTTATATTTGTCAGTTGCCTTTGAATTTTTTTTTTGTGTAATGGCTTTCTGGCTGGGCCATATCATATCATTCACAATAACACCAGTAAAATACATAATGTATATCCCTGGGAAAATTAGGTCTGAACTGAAGCCTGTTTCAGTACGGTACATTGGATTGTGTTTTTGAGTAAACACAAGGCTGAGCCTAATCTAAAAAAAAGCTAAGTCTGTTCCTCTGGACATTCAAAAAAACAAAACCAAACAAAGCAACAAAAAAAAACTTTTCAGCTCAGTCTTATTTATAAGACTGGGCTGAATACAGCACCTCAGACTGAGGAAGTCTTTCGGACGAAAGACGAAACGTTTCTACAATTTTATTTATTTATTTGCTTTGTTTTGTTTTGTTTTTTTGAATGTCCAGAAGAACAGACTTAGCTTTTTTTTAGATTTTTCTACCTGGATTATTGAGCATGCATCAGGGTACAAGGGCTGAGCAATATCAAAATCCATCCATCCATCCATCAGCACGCAGGCAGGTAAAACACAGGTAGGCTATACATGATTACGCCCACAGACATGTTGTTGGGTGAAGTAGTGCAGCGCGTTGTGGTGTCTCAGCTATCAAATACCTCTCAAGTCAAAGTAGTTGCTCCATTTTAGAAAGATTGATACCAGTAGTGCGTGTTGCAGTATTTGCAAAAAACACATTGCTAAGGCTGGCAACACAACTAATTCAATGAAGCATCTTATAATTTACAAACAGAAAGTTGCTCAGTTTTTGACTAAGCACAGGTGGAACTGCCTCTTCATGATGATACAGCAATTTATGTTGCAGTTTCCTGCCATCCAGATGGAGTTCATGGACCCTCTGTTAAAAAACAATGGAGAAGGACAAGTATTTATGGACATAGATATTAACTTTTTTCTTTATCAATGTGTATTCAATAAAGTTATAGATTTTATTGGTAAAAGATGTTTGGCTTCTTCGGGTGTGGGGTTTAAACTATCAACCAAATTACAGGCAAATCTTTTGCCTCTAAATAACATACCCCCAACCCTCCGTTTCCCCCCACCGTGTCTGTGTAAACAGGGCCTCAGACACACAGGAGACGAAGGACACAAAGGCCAGGTATGCAAACGAGAGAATCTCACTTACACAAACAGCGTAGCTTCCTTCATTTACCCTGATGCATGCTCAATAATCCAGGTAGAAAAATCCTAAAAAGCTAAACTAAGCTGGAGGTATTTCAGCTGGGATCACCAGCAGTGTGTCTGAGACCAACTAAGTCTACCTTATAATACTATATATACTATGTCTACCTTATAATGTTTTGCTAGTTTGATACTTTGTTTAAAAAAAAAAAAAAACTTTTTTTTTTCTATCTTTTTGTTTTCTATTGTTTATTGTTTGTTTGTATCGTTTGTTTGTTTATTGTTTATTGTTTAAGGAAATTCTACCATTGCTGTTCATTGTTCTTTAGTTTTAGCAGGTCGCTTTCGTAAATGAGCCCATGAGGTTCAAAAGATTTACCTGACTAAATAAAGGTTGAATGAAAGTCCATAAACAAACCCCCCAGAGAGACTTTCTGACAATAGCTATTTTTACACGGGCAAAATTCTGTGACCGGATTGAAATGTGTTCTGATTGCATAATTACACAGTACCGTATACATGGGCACAATCTGTTCATGACGAGTGTTTACCGTATTTTCCGGTGTATAGGTCGCACCTTTTTATGTTTTTTTCACCTATACTCAGGTGCAACCTATATATGGCTTGATATCACTTTCGGGGAAACAAATTTTTAAATCCAGCACATTTCACAATTACGTTCATTTATTAAGGAAAAGTTCAGCTCAGACATATATTTGCTATAATTTTTATCAAACAAATAATTGTTTTTAAGTGTTAATCTTCTTAAAAGCCTTGCTGTGCGCTCCTGTGGCAGACATTTGCAGCAGAGCTAAATGTAGGTGCGACCTATACACCAGTGCGACCTATCTAGGGATTTTTCCAATCTATTGGTGATTATTGGACAATGCGACCTATACACAGGTGCGACCTATACACCAGAAAATACTGTACATGCAGCAGGCTTTTATTCGGACCAGAAGTTCTGACATGCGCAGAGTGGTACACTCCCCTTTAAAAAAAAACGAAGAGGAAGTTACGTTCATGAAAACCACAGAAGAAGAAGTCACTTCGGGGACGAAAGTAAACAGACGCATCAAAAATGGACCCGCGCCGGATTGTGGCGGCCTGGTTCATTCTTTGTTAAGTTAGATTCCATAATTTCATCATACAGTATCTGTGACAATCTCTGGTGCAGAGTGAGCTGAGTCGAAAGGCAAAGCTCTCAATTTACCGATCGATCTACGTTCCCACCCTCATCTATGGTCATGAGCTTTGGGTTGTGACCGAAAGAACAAGATCTCGGATACAAGCGGCTGAAATGAGTTTTCTCTGCAGGGTGTCTGGACTCTCCCTTAGAGATAGGGTGAGAAGCTCAGTCATCCGGGAGGGACTCGGAGTAGAGCCGCTGCTTCTCCACATCGAGAGGAGCCAGTTGAGGTGGCTCGGGCATCTGGTTAGGATGCCTCCTGGACGCCTCCCTGGTGAGGTGTTCCGGGCATGTCCCACCGGGAGGAGACCCAGAGGAAGACCCAGGACACGCTGGAGGGACTATGTTTCTCGGCTGGCCTGGGAACGCCTTGGGATTCCCCCGGAGGAGCTGCTCCATGTGGCTGGGGAGAGGGAAGTCTGGGCCTCCCTACTTAGGCTGCTACCCCCGCGACCCGAACCGGGATAAGTGGAAGAAAATGGATGGATGGATGGATGGTATCTGTGACATGGAAAATGTCCAGGCTTAAATAAGACATCTCCAAAAAACTATGGCCGAAGGCGGTCTTGCCCTTCCAGATTTCCACTTTTATTATTACTGTCTAGCATTCTACTCATTCTATTACAACAGGCCTGACTGCCCTGAATGTGTAGCGATCGAGTTACATAGATATTATTGGTAAAAGATTTTTGGCTTCTTCTGGTGTTGGTTTGAAACTATCAACCAAATTACAGGCTAATGTTTTGCCTCAAATTTACATACCCCCAACCCTCCGTTTCCCCCCACCGTGTCTATGTAAACAGGGCCTCAGACACACAGGAGACGAAGGACACAAAGGCCAATTATGGAAACGAGAGAATCTCATTTACACAAACAGAGTTCCTTCCTTCATTTACCCTGATGCTTTTAGCTGGGACCACCAGCAGTTCAGTTCACCAGGAGAGTTCTTTGAAAAAGATTCATGTATTTGTGTTCACATGCAGTTAACATTTGTATACATATACTTTCACAATTTCAATCTATGCATTTGATTTAGGACAACTTTCCAGACGAAGCTCTGGCATCAGAAAAATCGTTGAAATGTATTTGTTTATTTTTATGTAAGAAAACGGATTGAAATAGAAAAACACCAAAGTAAAGAAATTAAATTCAATATTTGTAATGTCATGTCTAACTTAATTTTATGTTAACAGGATTTAACAGGGTTAAAGTAGTCATAAATTGAATCAAATAAATTGCTTAAAGGTACTTTTCAAATAAACTCCGTACTGTTTGTCGATAGTGTTTTGTTCATAATGTGACAAAATCTAATCTTTAATGACGTGTTTAGTAACTGTTAGAACGATATTTGCATTAATGTTTGAAATGAATGTCTAAAATTTTTTTGAGATGCCCTGATTTCATGTGTCCTTCTCCACACTCTTCTCCACAGCATAATCTGAGACGTCATATCCTGGAGCGGCTTCTGTCAAAAATGGAGCTTGCATTCAGTCGAACCCCAGTTGACCTGGATTTCCTAGAGTTTGTGTGTCGCCAAGAACTATACCTCTTGCAAGCCCTTTCAAGACATGTGGATGTACTTAGTATCACGTTTTTACTACATAATTATCACGTTTTTACTACATAATTATCACGTTTTTACTACATAAGCTCCAAAAAAATATTTTCATGGTTGAATGCAATACGCTTCCGTAGTTTTGTATGTGACACAAATGTATTAAATATCCCTTCTTCATCCCAGAGCTGGACTTTTATTTTGTTTTTTTGCCAAAAGTCAAGTGATCGCTTCATCCTTCACTGACAGGAATGAGGAAATGGATTTGTCACGACTCACGAGCGAATTAAATCATGTCCAAAGTGGCTGGTGAAGCTCTGCTGATTTCAGGGTGTTTTTGTGTTGTTGGACGAGTGATTCATGGTTTTATTATATTTTTTAGAACGTTTTATTAACATATAATCACAGAACTTCGCAGCGCAGAGACAGGACATGTAGTGGGGGCGGAGCATTCCAGACATACCAGACCTGCACTGACAGACATGAGGAAGTCACGAGCGAATTAAATCATGTCCAACGTAGCTGCGTGAACCTCTGCTGATTTCTGCTGGTTTTTGTGTTGTTGGACAAGTGCTCCATGGTTTTATTATATTTTTTTAAACGTTTTATTAACATATAATCACAGAATATTGAAGCGCTCCGAGCGGACACACAGCAGGGGGCGGAGCTGCAGAACTCAAGTTCAACAGAGAACGGACTGTAGCTCCCCCTCAGAGCCATATATGGCTCAGAGGGGAGGGAGCAGAATGCTTTTCCATGCTGGAAATTTTTCTAAGTCCCAGCGTCCTCCAGAAATTACATAGTGAACCTTTAATGCTGAAGTGGATATTAAAGAAGTGGATATTAAAGTGATTAATGGCTTCAAACATCTGCTAAGTTCATGGCAAAAAGCAACACAGACATGTTCCTGATTTTAGTATTTTACATCGCTTTATAATGTAGCTGTTTTGTTACGTTTATTTATTTTTTATTTAAATAATTTTCTTTTATTTTTCCAGTTCATATGCTTTTTTATGATTGTCTACTGTTGTACTGATAAATATGTCCTGGAGGGTAAATGTAAACTATATCTTGGCTGCAAATATTCAATCAAGCAGCGAAGCAGGCAGTAAAAGTACTTGACCTTACCGCTGCTTTTGATACCGTCGACCACAGTATCCTCTTATCACGGCTCGAACACTGGGTCGGGATCACATGTGCTGCATTAGACTGGTTCCGCTCATACCTCGCTGACAGAAGTTTTTGTGTTAAGGTTGGGAACAGTGTATCCCCTTCAATGTCTCTTTCCTGCGGGGTCCCACAAGGCTCTATCCTTGGTCCACTTCTTTTCACGCTCTACATGCTCCCACTGGGGACCATCCTAAGAAAACATGGAATCTCATTCCACTGTTACGCGGATGATTGCCAGATATATCTGCCACTGAAACCAGCAAATGCAGGCTCCCTCCACTCTCTCCTAAAATGTCTGGACGACATTAAGACTTGGATGGCTTCAAACTTCCTAAGTTCATCTTCAGCCCTAGCTCAGCTGCCGCCTCTGATCAAATAAACTTGGACTCCCTCCAGCCCTATCTCAAACACTCTGTAAAAAATCCTGGGATGGTTTTCGACTCTGACCTTAAGTTCGATAAACAAATCAGCTCCGTTCTCCAGAAGAGCTTCTTCCAACTGCGGCAGGTAGCTAAGCTGAAGCCGGTGCTGTCCAGACCTGATCTTGAGACACTAATCCATGCATTCATCACGACCCGCCTGGATTACAGTATTGTAATGCACTGTACGCTGGGATCAGTCAGGCCTCCTTCTCACACCTCCAGCTCGTGCAAAATGCAGCAGCTCGGCTTTTAACCGGTACACGTAGGTTTGAGCACATTACACCTGTTCTCTCCTCCCTGCACTGGCTCCCCGTGCGAACTAGAGTCTACTTTAAAATCCTGTTGACCTACAAATGCCTAAATGGCCTCGCTCCCCTCTACCTCTCCGAGCTGCTGGAACCATATGTTCCACCGCGGGCCCTGAGATCATCTGATCAGATGCTCTTGGCGGTCCCAAAAACACAACTGAAGCTCCGTGGAGATCGAGCGTTTTCAGTCACCGGCCCCAAACTCTGGAACAACCTGCCCCTCAACATTAGACAGGCTCCTCCCTTCACATGTTCAAATCCCTGCTAAAAACCCATCTGTTCTCTCTGGTGTTTCATACTGTGTGAGCTGACGTAGTGTATATATTTTTACTGTGTTTTCATTTTAATATTGTTCTTATACATTTTTATTTACTTTACTGCTGTTAATATCATAATTGTTACTATTGGTGTGTGTTACTGTTCTGTAAAGTTTTAAACTTTTATGTTGTGTGTGTGAAGCACATTGATAACAGTTAATCTGTTTTAACTGTGCTATAGAAAAAAAATTGACTTGACTTGACTTGATTTCAGTCAGCTGCACTCAGTCTGCTCCTCCTCCGAGACGGGCAGACTGAGCGCAGCTGACGGATATTAGACAGCCTGCTTCGGACTAAACGAGAGGAACACACCGCTGAAGCCAGGGAGCTCGAACGTCCAAAGTAAAACTAACTTTACAACAGTGCCTGGTTAAACAATCCTTGTGCTCTTTAATGTGGTGCTTTTTCAGATGTTTATTAAGTTTGATGTATTGTAGGTCACAACGGAGCTTTCTTCTCTTGGTACAGCGGCTCTGCAGACATTGCACGTTGCTGTCTTGCAGTGTTTAGTGTAAAATACTTCCACACAGCGAACATGTTGAGATGAAAAGTTGGTTAGCCGTTAGCCACAGTGCTGCTCTCAGTCCTCATGTATCTACTCACATTTTAGCTGGCTTCAAACTATGAAATGAATCTCCATCAGAAAATCCATTCCATAGTTTGATTCCCTGCTTTGCAGAGCAGCTGGCAGGGAATCACATGTGGAGATGTTTCAGCAGACATAGACATTCATCATGGATCGGAAATCTCTGCAGATTGTATCGAAAAAATCTGATAGATAAATTATGCTGGTATAGGAGGCCGAGGCCAATACTGATACCGGATTAGCCCAATCTTTAATTAAAACACAATTAGTTGATCTGCATGAGAAATCTGGTAATTAACCAAGTAACTGATTAAATAACAATTCTATCAGGAATTACATGTTCATGAGGTCTGACTTTTTGAAAAAACAATTTAATTGGTTGGTTCTCTCCATATATTGCACAACCACTGAACCAGTATTTTAGAACCAACATCTATAGTCCAAATTATGATCTAAGATTTAATTAGTTTGTTTTTAAAGTATTCTTGAGAAATTAGGAGCAAATCATAGATTAGGAACTTGTTCAAAAATTGTTACAGAATTTTACAAAATCAAAATTTATTTTATTTGGGTGTTAAAACACCAGTTGCATCTCATGGCCTATAATAATTATTTTAATATTTTCTGGTAGAAAGTTTCCACTCCAGTGTGGACTCTCATGTGTCTGTTTAAACTTGTCTTCTGACTAAATCTTTGTCCACAAAGTTCACAAGGAAATGGTTTGTCTCCTGTGTGCACTCTCATATGTGAGTTTAAACTTGTCTTATGACTAAATCTTTGTCCACAAAGTTCACAAGGAAAAGGTTTGTCTCCTGTGTGTACTTTCATGTGTGAGTTTAAACTTGTCTTATGGCTAAATCTTTGTCCACAAAGTTCACATGGAAATGGCTTTTCTCCTGTGTGGACTCTCATGTGTGAGTTTAAACTTGAATTATGGCTAAATCTTTGTCCACAAAGATCACATGGAAATGGCTTGTCTCCTGTGTGGACTCTCGTGTGTCTTTTTAAATGTGTCTTATGACTAAATCTATGTCCACAAAGATCACAAGGAAATGGCTTGTCTCCTGTGTGGACTCTCATGTGTGAGTTTAAATTTGTCTTATGGCTAAATCTTTGTCCACAAAGATCACATGGAAATGGCTTGTCTCCTGTGTGGACTCTCGTGTGTCTGTTTAAATGTGCCTTTTGACTAAATCTTTGTCCACAAAGTTCACAAGGAAATGGCTTGTCTCCTGTGTGTACTCTCATGTGTCTGTTTAAATGTGCCTTCCAACTAAATCTCTGTCCACAAAGTTCACATGGAAACGGCTTGTCTCCTGTGTGGACTCTCATGTGTAAGATTAAATGTGATTTGAAAGTAAATCTTTTACCACAGTCATCACAGCTGATTAATTTTGACCTTGCCTGGACTTTCACACGTGACTCTACATTTTTCTTCTCTCCAACACATTTCTTATCAAGCAGACATCTTGAAGACTTCACTCGGGAATGACTTGTCATGTGTCTTTTAAGAGTCCGGTTACTGACATACTGCTTATCACACTCAAAGCAGCTCAAAGATTTGTTGATAGTTTTTACCTCTGATTCAGGAGCCCTGCTCTCCTTCCAGTCTTTCATACTGTCTTCATGTTCTGATTCAGAGTCTGATGAGTTCTTTAGCAGAGAGTTAGGATTGGTCATTTCACCATCCTCTTCATTGTCCTCATTAACGTCAGTCTTTGAAGAGCTGGAACTGCCTTTGTGAATTTTTAAATCTGGGTTCCTGGTAAGTTTTTTTTTTTTTAATCCTCCTCACTCTTTAAAGAAACTGTAGTGACCTAAAATCTGATATCGGTCTCCTCCATATTAAGTTGGTCACCCACCAGACTGGTCTAAGGGTCTTTTCTTCCACTTTATGATAAGAGGCTCTGGGTCCTGCTGGTCAACATCAAGCCTTCAGTCTTGAGGAGCTTCTTCTTCTAATCAGTTCTAAACAGAGGCAGGAACCACTGAAACACATGTACAGTAAAGACAATGTTACACACACACACACACACACAATTTTACCCTCACAACCACCATCTTCTAGGGGTGTAACGGTACACTACAATCACATTTGGTTTGGTTCAGTTACAAGGAGGGCTCGGTTCGGTTAATTTTTGGTACAAAAAATAAAAGACAAAATAAAGACTTACAAAATGTTTATTTTGAAAATATGCCAAGTAAATAATACGTTTGTATAAAAATAAATAAAAGTGACCCATTTGGGTGATTTAAATGGAGGATCAACCCTCATAAAGCTACGGGTCCAGACAACATCCCAGGGAAAGTTCTGAAGGAATGTGCGGACCAGCTCTGTGAGGTGCTGGCTGACATCTTCACCACCTCACTTGCACTGGAGTCAGTTCCCACCTGCCTGAAGACCGCCACCATCATCCCAGTCCCAAAAAGCTCCACAGTGACTGGTCTGAATGACTATAGACCGGTGGCTCTCACCCCGATAGTCGCTAAATGTTTTGAGAAACTGGTCATGTCCCACATCAAGACAGCCGTCAACATCAACGAGGACCCTCATCAATATGCATATCGTGAGAACCGATCAACAGAGGACGCCATCTCCTCCGTGGTCCACACTGCTCTCACCCACCTGGATCAGAAGGACTCATACGTGCGTCTGCTCTTTGTGGACTTCACATCTGCCTTCAACACCATGATCCCCCAAACTCTGATAGACAAACTATCCACACTTGGACTAAGCCCCTCTATTTGTAACTGGGTCTTAGACTTCTTAACAGACAGACCACAGTCCGTGAAGATCCACAACTTCTCCTCCTCCACCATCACCCTCAGCACTGGCTCTCCTCAAGGGATGTGTGCTGAGCCCTCTTCTGTTCACTCTGCTCACATATGATTGTACAGCCACACATCCAGGCTGTCATATTGTTAAGTTTGCAGATGATACAGCTGTGGTGGGATGCATCACAGATAATGATGAATCCAGCTACAGACAGGAGGTGGAACATCTGGAGAGCTGGTGCAAAGAGAACAACCTTCACATGAATGTGAAGAAGACGAAGGAGATGATTGTGGACTTCAGAAGGAACAAACACACCCACACCCCACTGTATATAGGTGGATCTGCGGTGGAGGTGGTCTCCAGCTACAAATACCTGGGTGTACACTTGAATGATAACCTCAGCTGGAGCAATAACACCACCAGCCTGATCAAGAAAGGTCATCAGAGACTCTACTTCCTCAGACGGCTGAGACGAGCCGGTCTGAGAAGCCCAGTCCTCACCTCGTTCTACAGGTGTGCAGTGGAGAGCGTCCTGTGCTCCAGCATCAACGTGTGGCATGGAGGCTGCACAGTTGCAGAGAGAAAAGCTCTGCAGAGAGTGGTGAAGGCTGCACAGAAGTCTGTGGGAGTCAGTCTCCCCACCATCACAGACATTTACACCTCCAGATGCAGAAAAAGAGCCACCTGCATCATGAAAGACCTCACTCACCCAGCACACTCACTCTTTGCACCACTCCCCTCGGGACGGAGGTTGAGGAGCATCAAATGTAGAACCACTAGACTGAGGAACAGCTTCTACCCTGAGGCTGTCAGACTCATGAATAAATAAATAATAAGAATAAACACTGCAAAATGTCACATCATGTTGATACTGATCTGTTTCTTGTTGCTGCGTTCATCTGTGACCATCTGCTCATGTTCGTGCTGCTGTTTATAATGATGTTTTTCTACTACATTAGGGCTTAGTGTATTACTAGCTGATGTCTCTCTTAGTTAATCCTAGATGTTATTATTGTTTTTCTCTTGCATTTGTTGTTGGATGTAACTGGGACCCTGTGTACATAATCTCGTTTTCAACACATGTACTACATGCGGTGCAAATGACAATAAATTCTCTCTGACTCTCTGACTCTGACTCTGACTCTGACTTAAATAAACGGCATTCTTTACAATACATAAACTATACTAACAATAATAAAAATCTTAATAAATGCAATAACAGTCAGAACCAGAACAATGAGCAGCTACAGACCGTTTACAATCTAACTAATCAAGTTTTAAGTTTTTGTCCAAGAATACGAACTTGTCCACATTTTCTGCTAAAAGCACAGATCTAGTTGCAATGAATATCTCCAGCTATGGAGAAAATCATCTCAATAACAACTATAGTAGCAGTGTGGCTGTATTTGTCCTCATTACTCACAACCTCTACTTGGACCTGCTCCCTCAGGTGGGACAGGTCCCTGGAAAAGTTCAGAGTTCAGTCATCACACACTTCTTAGCTGCAGGTGATCTCTGGTGGATTTCCATGAAGAGGAAGAAGTCAGCTGCTATCTCTGTCCCAGACTGGAAATAAAACACAAGGAGGTTAAAAAAAAAGAATTATCAAGATTATAATTTTAAATTAAAAATGTTAATTAGATAATAATAGGTTAGTCAGCTGCTATCTCTGTCCCAGACTGGAAATAAAACACAAGGAGGTTTAAAAAAATGAATTAATGATTATAATTTTACATTAAAAAGGTTAATTAGATAATTATTATTATTATTAATAATAATAATAATAATAATAATAATAATAATAATAATAATAATAATAATAATAATAATAATAAAAGAACAATACCTCTTCTTGAATAGTTGTTATGAGGTGGTTGAATCTCTCGGTCATCATCAACATCATCATCATCATCAGGGCTTTAATCAGCTCCAGGGCTTGTTGACAATATCAGTTTGAGCATTTTCATAAAGTGCTGAACTGCTGACGTGTTGACATGATGGATGTCGTAGCGAGGCTCAAGAACTTAAAAGTCAGCGCATCAATAACATTAGATGTAGATCCAGAGCTTTAAAAACTTCTACATCTTGTGTTATTGCTCTGGACCGATCTGAATTACCTGATGAAGGCTGTTTAAATGTTGCTGCTGTTAGCGGTGTTTGCAACAAGCTGCTTCTCTTGCTTGTAGAAGACGTTCACGTTCATATGATGTTGTTTCAAGAGCGTTAACACATCAGACATGTTGTCTGCTGTAGATCCAATCTCTGTGAAACAATGTCGATTCACAGCTTTGGATTTGTTCACGTCTTTTAACTAGAAAGCCATAATGTTCCCAAACAGGAGACCGCAACGAGATGCTAGGCAGCTAAATGCTACGCGTGCTGCAAGATATTAGTGCCGTGCTGAAACACGCTTAGGAATTTTAGTTCTGCAACGCATACTCTCCCGTTAATAAAATTTAATGAGTGAAAAAATAACTGAAATGGTACGCAGATGGACCGAACCGAACGTGCCGTATCGAAATGGTTGTTTGTCTCTTTGTCTGTCTCTCTGATGGACTGGAGACCTGTCCTGGATGTCTCCTGCCTTCACACAAAAGCAGCTGAGATTGGTTCCAGTCCTAAACAAGGGGGGCATTACAGATGACTTATTAACTGAAATTTAAACATAAAACACTATTTATTTTATGTTAAACTCAATCTGTTAACATTTGAAATTCATTGTGTTTTATAAATATTTTATTAACTGTTTTGTAGGAATGATCACATTTGTAACATTCATTCAAAAAATGCCTTTTACTATTAACAAATCTGTAGCATTTTTTAAGAACCTATTAAGAATAAAATCTTCCAATAAAGCCCTATTTGCACTAACTGTTGTATTTGTAACATTTCAGACTAACTCTTAACTCTTGCTGATACAAAATATCAGTAATGTAATATAATAAACAAAGTGACATTTTTAAAGGAATCATGTGACATTAGTATTGATCCTCAGATCTGCACTTTTAATAATAATAATACTTTTATTTATAAAGCCCTTTAAAACAACCACAGCTGCAACAAAGTGCTGTACATATAAAATTATTTAACTAATCAAAGTATCTTTTACTCTTTTAAATACATTATTTTTCACATATTTCATCATTGCTTCTTTCAAGAGCTCCATATCTGAAATTGCCTCATGAAAAACATCTGCCTGCTCAAAGCTGCCTCTGACATTCTTCTGCCTGTTGCGAGCCACCAGGGGGCTAGTTAGCATTGAAGCTAGCTTTTTTAGCTGATGAAGTGTTGCTCTACATTGTGTTTTGCTGCCGTACAGCCACTAATGAGATGCAGACACACTTGTTTTTCAACACTGTGAAATACCTTTTCCTCCGAGTCACTGTGCAAATGTGTTTTCTTATGTTTTTCTGCCATTTTCCCCTCTGGGAGGTAAAACTAGCTTGTAGCTGCGCTGCTGCAGAAATGGGGAGTGTCTCATTCTGAACTTTGACCCCAGGCAAGATTGCTTAACTGAATATATAAAACTATTTCCTTTTTAAAGTTTTATTAATTACTTTCACATGTTTCATTTCAAATATATACATCATTGCAAATGTTATTTATTTTCTTTCTTTTTTCTGCAAGAAAAAATGGCCTCCCTTCTCCCCTTACAGCCATCCTCTCCACACCATTATTATGAAATATTTATTTTAATAATTATCTAGTGGAGATTTTTTTATATGATAGAAAGAAAGGAAAAACATAAAGTAAGACTACGAAGTATAAGAAATATACACAAAGAAAGCACAAGGCAAAAACACCTGACCGCTGTCTGTAAACCTGCAAAGAACATGACAAAACACAGCAACAACATACAGTACATATGTATAATGAACTTAGAATATTCATGGCTTTGCAGTAAGGTTCTATAAATATATATATATATATACCCATACCCAGTGTTTCCCCTAGTTAACTTGCCATGGCGGGGTGCTCATCTCATCCATGATTTTTCTTGATGGGGAGGGACGGAGACATGTCTGAGCAAAGCTTGTACCAACAGTTTTTGAGCAGGGGGGCGTTCAGCATGAGGGAAGAGGCACCTTTAACTTATTAGCTAGAGAGCCTGTATTTCGTGCTGCTAGCTTAGTGCTATGTCAGTGCCGGGTGGGAGGCAAGTTCGCTTTGGTAGGCGGGGTGCTCAGTTCTGTTGACGGGGTGGGGCACCCCGCTTGTACAATGGTAGGGGAAACACTGCCCATACCTACCGTATTCGTTGGTATATAATACGCAGTTTTTTTGCTCATTTGAATATCCTGCGTATTAAACACTGAGGCGTATGATTTATGGATTTTTTCTTATATTTGTAGACCCATTTTTCATCCGGTCCGAGCTGCCTGCATAAAAATCCGGCAAACTACTTTTTTTAATCCAGCTCAGACCAGCTGATTTCACATTTGGTTCAGCTCAGGAGCCCGTCTGATATAAAGTCAGCTAAGAAATATATTTTTTTAAACATTTATTTTGCTAAATTTAAAGAACAAAAGCGTCCGGTCCGACCCGCCTGGCGCCTGCATAAAATTCGGCGAACTTTGTTTTTTAATCCAGCTGATTTGAACATTTCGTTATTCGAAAGCGTCCGGTCCGACCTGCCTGGCGCCTGCATAAAATTCGGCGAACTTTTTTTAAAAATCCAGCTGATTTTAACATTTCTTTAGTTTGGTTCAGCTCAGGAGCCCGTTTGCTATAAAGTCAGCTAAGAAATATATTTTTTAAGCGTTTATTTAGCTAAATTTAAAGAACGAAAGCGTCCGGTCCGACCCGCTTGGCGCCTGCATAAAATTCGGCGAACTTTTTTTTAAAATCCAGCTGATTTGAACATTTCATTAGTTTGGTTCAGCTCAGGAGCCCGTTTGCTATAAAGTCAGCTAAGAAATATATTTTTTAAGCGTTTATTTAGCTAAATTTAAAGAAAGAAAGCGTCCGGTCCGACCCGCCTGCGCCTGCATAAAAATCGGCAAACTTTTTTTTTTAATCCAGCTGATTTGAACATTTCGTTAGTTTGGTTAAGCTCAGGAGCCCGTCTGCTATAAAGTCAGCTAAGAAATATATTTTTTCTCGCAAAGAAATAATTGTTTTTACCGTGTTTCCTTGTGAAGTTCTTCGTACTCGCTCGCTTCTGTCGCCGCCATTTTAAGCAGGGCAAATGAGGCGCTGACGCGTCGCGTAGCGGTGATGCATAATAGATGCGTATTAAACACTGAGGCGTATTGTGTACGTTTTTTTCTGTTTTTTTGACAATAATCGGTCGAGCATTGATAGCCATATCTCCCGCCGAACCGTGTGTGACTTCCTGGTTCAGTGTCAAGGTGAGGAGATACTGTATTTTACATCAGTGTCTAAGTTTGTTTTAGTTAGTACTGTGGCGAGGTTAAACAGACACTTTTGATCTTAGCAAAAAAACTGTTTGTTGTAGTTAGTACTGTGGCGAGGTTAAACAGACACTTTTGATCTTAGCAGGAAAACTGTTTGTTGTAGTTACTACTGTGGCGAGGTTAAACAGACACTTTTGATCTTAGCAGGAAAACTGTTTGTTGTAGTTACTACTGTGGCGAGGTTAAACAGACACTTTTGATCTTAGCAGGAAAACTGTTTGTATGTTTATTGTATATCTGAAGAGATGTACAAATGTTTTGTCTTTGTTGTTTCCTTTTTTCTGTCACAAGACTTCTTTAATAAATATTCATTATTTTTAATAAAGTCTGATGTGTGTGAACTTTTTCCAAACAGCCGTGCCTATCCTAAAACGAACCTGATTTAAAATATGATAAAACATTAACCATTTGGGTTGATTTGAAATTTCATAGAACATTTTTGGCGTCACTTGCACAGGATTGATTACGGAATGCACCGTGCTGTTTGGAAAAAAAAAGAGGAAAAGTGTGAAACTGTGTTCTTGTAAGCGGGTGGGATTCCCGTTGTTTGTGAAGCAGGGGTGTGATTCCCTTGTTGTTTTGGAAGCGGATGAGGGATTCCCGCTGTTGAGAGCTGATGGAGGTGTGATTCCCGTCAGCAATTTATGTCCCGTCTTACAAGCGGTTTTTGGGGGATGCCTTAAAAGCTGCTGATCGATTCTTTGAGTGCTAAGGAGAATCAGAAAATACACAGGAATTGTTTATGTATAGCTTGCCATGCACGTAGCTAGAATGGTAACAGAAGTATTTTTGCCAGGGTGAAAAAAGAAAAAATATATAACCCTTGTTGTTTATCTGAAAAGTAACAGAAGTATTTTACTTGTTGTTCAGCTGTGAGTTTTGCCTAATTAAGCTCTGAAAAAGTTAGGTGATTTATTTTGATAGCTTTATCAGTTGAAGTTAAAAAGATTGGTGGTTTATTTTTTGACAGCTCAGTTGAAAAAAAAAAGGAGCAAGCGCTTTTATTGGAGTTGTAACGAAGCTTGTGTGTGTGTCTGTGCAGCCGCGTGAGAAGAGATTGTTGAAGGCAGTAGCTCTGAGGAGGTGGAGTGTGTTGGGAGCGAAAAGAAGCAGGCCGTGGGCCAGTGAAGGTCGGTTAAAATTTGTTTTATTTTGGAGAGCACTGATACTCAGTCAGAGGTTTTTCCAGTTGAGCTGCTCACTTAGGAGGAAGATTATACGAGGAGACTACAGACGCGCTTCAGAGGATGCTCAGATGGATTGTTTATTGCAGAGGCGCATGAGAACAGAGTCAAAAAAGTGGTTGAGAGACTGAGGAAGTGTGTGTCTCATCTGTTGTGAGTCTGAAAAAGGGAAGAAGAAAAAATGTGAGTGTGTTTGGTTGCTGAATTTGTCAGCTGGAGTGTTAAAAAGACGAAGGTCAGATGTGTTAGCTGTGTTTGGTCTGGTTGGGTGTGAGAGCAGATAAAGAGGTTAAAAAGTGCAGCTTGAAGACGGCGCATGGTGTGCACTCGCAAGTGTGTTTTGGCTGTAATGAAGAACGCATGAGGACAGTGATTGAACTGAAAAGAGGAACAGAGAGGTGTAGAACTATTAACGGAGGTCAGGAGACGGTCCTTGTTTGATGTTGTTGTTGTTGTTGTTGTTTTTTTATATACAGTCGTGTTCGTGCATGTATATTACGGGGTGCCAGTGAACGCACCGCGAGATAGAGCGTGATGTAGGCACGCAGGTTCGTGGGCCAGGAAGGGTCGAGTTTTTGTTTTGTTTTCTCCTTTCATGCAGTCTGCCTTATCTCCGGAACAGGGAGGAAACTGCAGCTCTGAGAAGATGTGTGAAGGATGAGAGCAAAGGAGGAAAGAATAAAAAAAAGTGTTGGTTTTCATGCTTATTTTTGATTAAAAAAGAGAAGAGGGGTTTTAAGTTTGTTTTTTTCCTTTCTCTCCTTCAAGTTTAAAGAATGAACCTTTTGTCTTAAAAGATTACTAATCCCTGTCTTTCTATGTCACCCAATCCTTTCCACAGCTTGGTGTCTTGTTGTCTGTCTGTTGGGACAACAGAGGTGGGCCCTGAGGATGACCGACTCCTGAGAGAGGCGCCTGAAGGGTCTCATGGATCATTAGCACCCTGATGGTTGTCTGCTATTCACAGAGGGCTGAGTGATACTAGCAATAACAGCATTGTAAGAGGGAGACAGTTGAACCCGGAGGCCTCCACCCCTGTTTAATGATGGACGGTTTCTTTTCACAAAGATGGCCTCCTTTACTCCTCTCTCAAACCATCGTTCCTCTCTATCAAGGATGTGAACATCTTCATCCTTGAAAGAGTGACCGCTGGCCTGGAGATGAGTGTAGACCGCAGAGTCCTGACCTGATGATGTTGATCTTCTGTGCTGGGCCATCCTTTTGGCCAGTGGCTGTTTAGTTTCCCCGATATAAGACTGATCACAGCCCTCCTGACACTGAACAGCATACACAATATTACTCTGTTTGTGCCGGGGGACTGGATCTTTGGGATGAACCAGTCTTTGCCGTAATGTATTTTGGGGTTTAAAAGCCACTGGGACGTTGTGTTTAGAGAATAAACGTCTCAATGTCTCTGAAACTCCCGCAACATACGGAATGACCACTGGTCTGGGTCTGGGTTCCTTCTTTTCACCTGATGGCTGGCTGGAGTCCTGTTTGGGTTTCTTCTCTGCTTTCAGGAAGGCCCAGTTAGGATATCCACATTTCCCTAGAGCCTGTTTTGTGTGTGATTTCTCCTTCTGTCTGGCTCCTAAGTTAGTGGGGACGCTGTCTGCTCTGTGATACAGAGTCCTGATGACTCCTAACTTGTGCTCCAGAGGGTGATGGGAGTCGAACTGTAAATACTGGTCTGTGTGGGTGGGTTTGCGGTACACATCAGTTTGCAAATTTCCTCTATCAGAAACTGAGACCTCACAGTCCAAGAAAGCCAACCTGCCATTTTTTACATCTTCTCGTGTGAACTTGATATATTTATCCACAGAGTTGATGTGATCAGTGAAATGTTGGACTTCCTGAGATTTAATTTTAACCCAGGTGTCATCAACATACCTGAACCAATGACTTGGTGGTCTCCCTGAAAAGGACGTCAAGGCTTTCTTTTCTACCTCCTCCATGTACAGGTTGGCAACAATAGGAGAAACTGGAGACCCCATAGCACACCCATGTTTCTGCCTATAATATTGCTCCCCATATGTGAAGTAGGTTGACTGCAGGCACAGTTTCAAGAGTTGACACAGTTGCTCTGTGGAAAGCGTGGTCCTGCTGTTCAGAGTGGTGTCTGATTTTAACCTTAAACAGACCACCTCTACTGCCTCATCAACAGGAATGCACGTAAAGAGTGATGTGACATCAAAAGAGACCATTGTTTCATCAGTCTCCATGATGACATCCCTCACCTTATCCACAAAGTCCATGGTGTTCTGTATGTGGTGTTCTGAGCTGTCAACTAAAGGGATGAGTACATATGCCAGATATTTGGAAACGTTGTAAGTGACAGAGTTAATCATGCTAACAATTGGTCTTAAAGACCGTGTAAAGTGAATTTCAACATTTTCTTAAATAAACATTATAAATGTGATCTTGTAAATGAGTAAAAAGTCTCAAAATTGTAGCTCAATTAATTTTGGAGTTATAGATCAAACTGTGTATAAAGATATTTCTGTTTCAGGATTTTTTAGGCGTGGTTTAAATGTTACCGTGTTTCGTCACACGGTATAAAGCCCCACCCCCTGCAGCTCCAGCCGTATAAATGCGTTCTTCGCCTCGGTGGAGCCGTTCACTCGCGAATCGCAGATAGCATCAGATAGCAATAGCATAGATATTTTGTTCATTGTTAGCTAGCTAATCAATTATGCCTCGTTCGTGCATCTTCCCTGGATGTCGCAATGGTCAGGGCACCCGTACAAATCATAACGTGTTTTTATACCGCGTGGTTTTATACCGAGTATCTGTAATGCCTGGATAGGTCAATGGATAAAGCGCTTGCCTTCCGTCCCAAACCCCACGGGTTCAATTCCCGCATGGTACAACTCTTTTTTTTTTTTTTTTTCATTCCAGATTAAAAACACACAAGAAAACTATTTACAAAAACAGCGTAACTCTTGGAAAAAGTAGCTGCTGTTACAGACAGAACTCAGATAAAAACAGAGCAGGTTTACTGGCTCTGCTGTCTGCCTCTCCACACAGTCAGCTCAGGGGGCAGGACACGAGCGCAGCTGCGCTGAAACCACGCCCACGCACTGACACGCCCCCAGCGTTCCAGGGCAAGGCAAAATCATGTTTTTTCATGATTTTTGAGACTTAATTTTATAAGGTAAACAATGTTTTTAATCAGTCAGATTTATATGGGTGATTAATAACACATATTTATGCCATTCGTCATCAAGGATTACTTTTCCTCTCAAGACCTGGATTTCTTGTTTATAACCGAATCATGGACAAGTGGTTTGGGTGAGTCCAGCGTCTTTAATGAACTTTTGCCGCCGAACTGCTGCTACTTTAATTTTCCGAGGATGACGGGTCGAGGAGGAGGAATAGTGACAGTTTTTAAGAACTGTTTTACTTGTAAACAATTACCTCCAGCCCGTTTTGGTAGCTTTGAGCTTGGTCTCTTTGAACTTGGTAGCTCCCACACTGTGTTGTGTGCGGTGGTCTATCGGCCGCCAAAGTACAACAAAGATTTTATAAATGACTTTTCTGATTTCCTGGCTGATATCATGCCACGGTATGACAAAATTTTATTGGTTGGTGATTTCAATATCCGTGTCTGTTGTCCTACTTCACCTATGGCTCAGTCGTTTCTTAATGTTATTGATTCTTTTAATCTTGTGCAGTTTGTGACTGGTGCTACTCATGAGTTTGGACATACACTTGATTTGGTTTTATCCTTTGGTCTACCAGTTTTTAACTTAGTGATTGGTGACCCATTATTTTCAGACCATATGCCTGTTTTAGATTTGTGAAGATCCACAACTTCTCCTCCTCCACCATAACCCTCAGCACTGGCTCTCCTCAGGGATGTGTGCTGAGCCCCCTTCTGTTCACTCTGCTCACATATGATTGTACAGCCACACTTCCAGGCTGTCATATTGTTAAGTTTGCAGATGATACAGCGGTGGTGGGATGCATCACAAACAATGATGAGTCCAGCTACAGACAGGAGGTGGAACACCTGGAGAGCTGGTGCAAAGAGAATAATCTTCACATGAATGTGAAGAAGACAAAGGAGATGATTGTGGACTTCAGAAGGAACAAACACACCCATGCCCCACTGATAATAGGTGGGTCTGCAGTGGAAGTGGTCTCCAGCTACAAATACTTGGGTGTACACATGAATGATAACCTCAGCTGGAGCAACAACACCACCAGCCTGATCAAGAAAGGTCATCAGAGACTCTACTTCCTCAGACGGCTGAGACGAGCCGGTCTGAGCAGCCCAGTTCTCACCTCGTTCTACAGGTGTGCAGTGGAGAGCATCGTGTGCTCCAGCATCAACGTGTGGCATGGAGGCTGCACAGTTGAAGAAAGAAAAGCTCTGCAGAGAGTGGTGAAGGCTGCACAGAAGTCTGTTGGAGTCAGTCTCCCCACCATCACAGACATTTACACCTCTAGATGCAGGAAAAGAGCCACCTGTATCATGAAAGACCTCACTCATCCAGCACACTCACTCTTTGCCCCACTCCCCTCAGGACGGAGGTTGAGGAGCATCAAGTGTAGAACCACTAGACTGAGGAACAGCTTCTACCCTGAGGCTGTTAGACTCATGAATAAATAAAAATAAAATTAAAATAAACACTGCAAAATATCACATCATGGTGATGCTGATATGTTTTCTTGTTGCTGTGTTCATCTGTGACCATCTGTGACCATCTGCTCATACAAACTCATGTTCGTGCTGCTGTTTATTCCCACTATATTAGGCTTAGTGTATTACTAGTTGATGTTTTTCTTAGTTAGTTCTCGATGTTATTACTGTTTTTCTCTTTCATTTGTTGTTGGATGTAACTGGGACCTCGTGTACATAATCTCGTTTTCATCTCATGTACCACATGCGGTGCAAATGACAATAAAGACTCTCTGACTCTGACTCTGACTCTTTATTTGAGATAAAGCAGTCCATTACCAAAGTTAAACCATGTGCTGCAGTTCGGCTCTGTCGTGTTCTTAACCCTTCCACTGCTGTTCAGTTTTCTTCTGTTTTTAATGAGAACTGTACAATCCCAGAGACTGTGGGAAATAAAACCGAGGATATCAGCAACTGGTTTTATTCTACCAGCAAAGCAGCGCTGGATTCGGTGGCACCATTAAAAATTAGACCTGCAAAATCCAAACATGAACCCTGGTTAAATGATGTCACTCGGGCTGCCAGGAGAAACTGTCGTAAAGCTGAACGTAAATGGAAATATGATAACTTGCAGGTGTCACTCCAAATATTGAAGGAATGTTGGCGCTGTTATCAAAGGACTGTAAAAGATGCCAAAAGAAGATACCTGACTAATATCATTGTATCTAACAGTCACAATCCTGCTGTTTTATTTAGAACTATTAATTCTGTTTTAAATGCCCCACATGGTGCTATTGTGGAGACTTCCCCTGCTCTCTGTGAAAGTTTCTTACACTTCTTTGTTGAGAAAGTCACTTCTATTAGGGCCCAGATCATACCCACTGTTCATGACCCTGTAGATACTGTGCCTTGCTCTGCTGTTTTTCATAGCTTTGAATGTGTGACTTTGCATTCCCTGCAGGAGGTCGTTAGCCACTTAAAACCAACTGGTTCTCCAGACGATGCTATTCCACCTCGACTATTCAATGAGGTTTTTCTTACTATAGGTCCTTCGATCCTCGCTCTTGTGAATAGTAGCCTGTCCTCAGGTGCTGTTCCTGAAAATCTGAAACATGCAGTTGTCCAGCCTCTACCGTATTTTCCGGTGTATAGGTTGCACCTTTTTATGGTTTTTTCCAAGGCCTGCGACCTATACACCGGTGCGACCTATAAATGGCTTGTTATCACTTTCGGCGAAACAAATTTTAAATCCAGCTCATTTCACAATTACGTTCATTTATTAAGGAAAAGTTCAGCTCAGACACATATTTGCTATAATTTTTATCAAACAAATAATTGTTTTTAAGTGTTAATCTTCTTAAAAGCCTTGCTGTGCGCTCCTGTGGCAGACATTTGCAGCAGAGCTAAACGTAGGTGCGACCTATACACCGGTGCGACCTATCTAGGGATTTTTCCAATCTATTTGTGATAATTGGATGGTGCGACCTATACACCGGTGCGACCTATACACCAAAAAATACGGTAATTAAGAAATCAAACTTGGATACTGCTGTCCTGGCGAACTACAGACCAATTTCTAAATTGCCCTTCGTTTCGAAAATTCTTGAGAAGGTAGTTTATAATCAGCTAATGGCCTATCTCATTGAAAATAATATTTTAGAGGTTTTTCAGTCCGGTTTTAAATCATTTCATAGCACAGAGTCAGCTCTTTTAAAAGTTTTTAACGATATATTCTTGGCGACTGATTCTGGTGACTGCGTTGTTTTGGTGTTGTTGGATCTATCAGCTGCGTTTGACACAGTGGATCACAACATTTTAATCACACGTTTGGAACAGTGGGTGGGCATTGGTCATATAGCCTTAGATTGGTTTAAATCTTATCTGACCAAGCGTACTTTTTGTGTCTGTCTTGATGGACATAGGTCCTCCTCTGCTCCACTCTCATGTGGTGTTCCGCAGGGCTCAGTTTTGGGCCCTCTTTTATTTTTGTTGTACATCCTTCCGCTTGGTTCTGTTTTTAGGAAATACGGGATTGCTTTTCATTGTTATGCAGATGACACACAGATCTACGTACCTTTAAAGAAAGCAGACTCAGCCTCTCTTCGGTCTCTGTTCCTATGTTTGGAAGATTTAAAGGCCTGGATGGCCCTAAACTTCTTGAAACTTAACGAAGACAAAACAGACACTGGACAAAAAGGCCTAATATCCGGGGAGATACAACAGTATGCAAGTGTCCGTATCTGCCACATATCCAATATGTTTCCGGTGGTATACGGGGAGATCTCATCTGTTACAGATCTTAGTACAGGATATCCCACGCATACCCATCTGTGATAGATCCTAGCACTGGATATTTTCTGGATCCTTATACATGATAAATCCTAGTATAGGATATTTTTGGGATACACATCTGTGATAGATCCTAGTATAGAATATTTTATGCATACCCATACTTGAGAGATCCTAGTATTGGATATTTTCTGGATACCCATATGAGAAAGATCCTACTACTGCATATTTTCCAGATACATATCTGTGATAGATCCTAGTATTGGATATTTTCTGGATACCCATACATAATAAATCCTAGCATTGGATATTTCCGGATACAAATCTATGACAGATCCTAGTATTGGATATTCTTTGGATACATATCTGTGATAGATCCTACTATTGGATATTTTCTGGATACCCATACTTAATAAATCCTAGTATTGGATATTTTCCAGATACACATCTGTGACAGATCCTAGTATTAGATATTTTCCGGGTACCCATACATAATAAATCCTAGTATTAGATATTTTCCGGATACACATCTGACAGATCCTCATATTGGATATTTTCTGGATACCCATACATAATAAATCCTATCACTGGATATTTTCCAGATACACGTCTGTGACAGATCCTAGTATTAGATATTTTTCGGGTACCCATACATAATAAATCCTAGTATTAGATATTTTCCGGATACACATCTGACAGATCCTCATATTGGATATTTTTCGGATACCCATACATAATAAATCCTATCATTGGATATTTGCCGGATATACATCTGTGACAGATCCTAGTATTGGATATTTTCCGGATACCCATACATAATAAATCCTAGTATTAGATATTTTCCGGATACACATCTGACAGATCCACATATTGGATATTTTTCGGATATCCATACATAGTAAATCCTAGTATTGGATATTTTCCGGATACACATCTGTGATAGATCCTAGTATTAGATATTTTCTGGATACCCATACATAATAAATCCTAGTATTGGATATTTTCCAGATACACATCTGACAGATCCTCATATTGGATATTTTCTGGATACCTATACATAATAAATCCTATCATTGGATATTTTCCGGATACATATCTGTGATAGATCCCAGTATTGGATATTTTCTGGATACACATCTGACAGATCCTTATATTGGATATTTTTTGGATACCCATACATAATAAATCCTAGCATTGGATATTTTCCGGATACACATCTGTGATAGATCCTAGTATTGGATATCTTCTGGATACCCATACATAATAAATCCTAGTATTGGATATTTTCCAGATACCCATACATGAAAAATCCTAGTATAGGATATTGTCTAGATATGTATATTTAACTGTACACTTGCATATTGTGTGTGTGTGTATGTGTGTGTGTGT
>JBBPBX010020796.1:27242-43017 GCA_038048925.1 Garcialebias charrua | reverse complement strand
CTACCTTTTTGTCAGAGGTAAAATACATAAATCTAATGTTCAGTACATTAGGTTGAGGAGAGAGTGTGAGCAGCAGTTGTGTCCAGGCCATATGTATGGATGGTTGCGAAGTAGAGTGTGTACCGCCTGGTTGTGTTTGGAGCCGGCCCAGGCCAGAGGAGCTCAAAGCGCTGAATGTCATCATCAGTGCTGTCGAAAAGCCAAGCAGTAATCACACCCAGATCACCTTCACACTCATGCCAACTTACACCAGTCACTCCAGAGTTGTGTGCGTTTGTGCAAAAGAGAGGGAGAGAGAGAGAAAGCACTGATGGAGGGAAACAAAGACAAGAAGTACGGTACATGCATTGAAAATTAATTTTACATTAGTGCAAAAGCAATGTGTGTGGACAAGCATGTGGTCATAAACAAGCACAGGGAGGGAGCAAAGGCTCAAGATGTGTGGAGAAGAGGGTGTATTTTTCTCTCCTCTTTCGTCCTCCCATTCTCCATGTCAGTCTCATATCCCACCCCTCTATTTTCCATTTTTACATGCAGCTCCAGATGTGAAGGGAGTGAAATATTAAATTACCAAAATGGGCTTGTTTCTGCACTTTGGCTACATCAAAAACAACCCAGCCTCTGCTCTTTCCTGACCTTAAATACACACACACATACGCATACACACATTAACACCATTTGATACTGTATGTGCCAATGAGTATCATTTACTGAATGCAAAGTTTAAAAAAAAAAAGTGGTGCATGTTTCTTAGTCAGTAAATTGGTTTGATTTTCTTTGAAGTAGCTACTTGTTTCATTTTTAGTTTAGAAAATTAGAGCCAGAAGGGGCTGTGCAAGAAACCAGCTCTGCAGATTCACTTAAGACAGGACCTGTTGTAGCATTTGCTACCACTTGGTGGACGTGATGAAAATATGTGGAAAACATAAGCCATGCTCTTTACTTTAACGCAGTGGATAAGAAAAATAGATGAGCACATGTATATTTTATTTGATGTAGATGTCTGTTAGGGTCTGTTTTGAGTAAGGACTGGAGGGTGGTAGGGAATGACAAGGACAAGATGCTGTGTGACTTCTATCCATCCATCCATCCATTCTCTTCCGCTTATCCGGGGTCGGGTTGCGGGGGTAGCAGCCTAAGTAAGGAGGCCCAGACTTCCCTCTCCCCAGCCACTTGGAGCAGCTCCTCCGGGGGAATCCCAAGGCGTTCCCAGGCCAGCCGAGAAACATAGTCCCTCCAGCGTGTCCTGGGTCTTCCTCTGGGTCTCCTCCCGGTGGGACATGCCCGGAACACCTCACCAGGGAGGCGTCCAGGAGGCATCCTAACCAGATGCCCGAGCCACCTCAACTGGCTCCTCTCGATGTGGAGAAGCAGCGGCTCTACTCTGAGTCCCTCCCGGATGACTGAAATTCTCACCCTATCTCTAAAGCTAGATTCATACTTGACGCGTCGCGCAGCGCGCGAGGGTGCGCGCTCCAAAAGTGACGCAATTTCACAGTCCCCGCCCCTGCGCGTTTGCCCCGCGCAGGGGATTAGCGCGTGCCGTGCACCTCTGAATTTTTGAAACTCCGCAAGCCCTGCGCGCGCGCGGTGGGCGCTACGATTTGATTGACAGGTCCTCACCGACAGCCTTCACCCTCTTCACGCCGGAGCCTGCAGCTGTTTGCGCCGCTGTGGTCGTGGAGACGGAGTCGCGACGCATGGAGGAATGTTTTGTGACACAAAATGTATTAAATTCTGATCTGGAGTCGGACTTTTCTTTTGTTTTTTCGCCAAAAGTCACGTGATCGCTTTCTCCTCCGCTGACTCCATGCATTAAAACCGCAAATAAAGACAACAGTTCAGCACGCGAGCAGAAAGCTATTTGTTTTTGTTGTGTGACGTCAAACAGTTCTTCTTCTACGGTTGATTTCTTCTTCTACACCTTTCTTGCAACATATGCACAGGTTTTAGAGGGTACTGCCTCCTGCTGGTCCGTAAAAGAACAGCACTTTGCCATGCGCCGCTGTGCGTCAACCATAAACACAGAGGCGACACTGTAAACGCATTTCGCCGCACGGCTGTGTGCACGCGCGGCGCGCGCGCTCCAGCCTGCGGACCAAAGCGAAAGTCTAACTCAGCCTTTAAGGGAGAGTCCAGACACCCTGCGGAGAAAACTCATTTCAGCCGCTTGTATCCGAGATCTTGTTCTTTCGGTCATAACCCAAAGCTCATGACCATAGATGAGGGTGGGAACGTAGATCGATCGGTAAATTGAGAGCTTTGCCTTTTGACTCAGCTCTCTCTTCACCACGACAGACCGGTACAGCGCCCGCTTCACTGCGGATGCTGCACCTATCCGCCTATCGATCTCACGCTCCAGTTTTCCCTCATTCGTGAACAAGACCCGAGATACTTAAACTCCTCCACTTGGGCAGGACCTCCTCCCCGACCCGGAGAGGGCACTCTACCCTTTTCCAGCTCAAGACCATGACCTCGGATTTGGAGGAACTGATCCTCATCCTGGCCGTGTCACACTCAGCTGCAAACCGCTCCAGTGAAAGCTGTAGCTCACGACCTGATGAAGCCAATAGGACCACATCATCTGCAAAAAACAGAGACGCAATCCCAAGGCCACCAAAATGGATTCCTTCAACACCTTGGCTGCACCTAGAAATTCTGTCCATAAAAGTTATGAACAGAATCTGTGACAAAGGGCAACCTTGGCGGAGTCCAACTCTCACTGGAAACAAGCCTGACTTACTGCCGGCAATGCGGACCAAGCTCTGACACCGGTCGTACAGGGACCTAACAGCCCGTATCAAAGGGCCTGGTACCCCATACTCCCGGAGTACCCCCCACAGGGCCCCCGAGGGACACGGTTGAATGCCTTCTCCAAGTCCACAAAGCACATGTAAACTGATTGGGCAGGACCCTGCTGAGGGTGTAGAGCTGGTCCAGTGTTCCACGACCAGCACGAAAACCACACTGCTCCTCCTGGATCCGAGGTTCGACTATCCCGACGGACCCTCCTCTCCAGAACCCCTGAATAGACCTTACCAGGGAGGCTTAAGAGTGTGATCCTCCTATAGTTGGAACACACTCTACGGTCCCTCTTTTTGAATAGGGGACTTCTATACAAAAAAAAAAAATCAGGTGATAACTGACCAACTCAACAAGGTGATGGTCACCAAACAAAAGGTGGCAGCAGTGATTGATGTTGAATTGAAGTGTTTGAACTCAAGGACGGGGAGTCACAGAAAGTCACAGGGACATGTTGTGCAAACCAACAATGCTCAACTGACAACGAATAAGAACTGATGGAATAAAAAAGCTGGGGCTAATGAGGGAAGTGGCTACAGTTGTGACATGTGAAACAGAGATCATACCTGATTCTTATATAAAACAGATTTCTCTAATATTTATATAGAAATCGACAGGGAGATCTGTTAAAACAGTGACTGTTGGACTTACCTAGTAGGATGGGGACACCTGTTTTAGGTTTACCTCAAATCGCTAGGGGGGGCCCTTTGTACACAACAGGCTACCCCCCACCCTTCCCAACAGGAGGACAGGGCCTTAGGGGAATAAGGCCCATTTTTGTCAGGGAGTTCAGTTTTTTTTTTAGTTTAAGTTTTTTTTGGGGGAAAAGGTTAGTAGTTAGTATTGCAATGGAGAAGTTGAGAAATATTTTAAGGGATATAAACAATGGAAAATAATGAAATAATGGTGGTGTCATTGAACGTTAACGGCCTAAATAATGTCAAGAAAAGAAATAAAGTCTTAACTAAGTTTAGAAAAGAGAAGATGCAGATTATCTTTTTGCAGGAAACACATTTATCCAGAGAGGAACATGACAAATTTAAAAAATTAGGTTACAGGAATTCATTTTCCAGTTCTTTTGGACAAAAGCACAAAAGGGGAGTGATGATACTAATTGCAAATACTTTGAAGTTTGAAATGATCAAGAAAATTGGAGATAAGGAAGGGAGGTTCATAATAATAAAAGGCAAATTAGAAAACCAGCTAGTAACAATGTTTAATGTGTATGCACCCCCAGAAAGTGGAAAGACGTTTTTTGAAAAAATATTTCATCTTCTAAGTTCGGAAGCAGAAGGGATATTGTTACTTTGTGGAGACTGGAATGTGGTATTGAATTATGGATTAGACACAACAAGTAGGAAAGAAAGCAAAAAACAAATCAATAGGTATATGAATAACATGATTTCAGAAGTGGAAATATTGGATGTATGGAGAGAACTCCACCCCTTAGACCGGGATTACACTCACTATTCAGTACCACATGCAGTATACTCTAGAATTGACTACATATTAATGAATAAGGGAGACTTATTTAGAGTGAAGGAATGCAGGATAGGGGTAACAGATGTCTCAGATCACAGTGCAATCTACCTAAAAATTAATTTGAATAACAGGAGGAAAAATACCGTATGGAGACTCAATGAAGGAATATTAAATAATAAGGGATTTGTAGAGGAAGTAAAAGGGGAAATTATTAGATATAAGGAAGAAAATGACAATGGAGAAGTAGATCCGACAATTTTATGGGACACTATGAAAGCAGTAATAAGAGGAAAGATTATTTCATACACAGCATTTATACAAAAAAATAGGTTAGAAACATATCAAAGACAAATTGAAGAGCTGAAAAAATTGGAGCAACAGCATAAACAAACAAATGATCCAGAAACATTGAAACTGGTTAAAGAAACCAGAGGAAAAATAGATGAAATCCTGTTGGAGGAGGTGGAAAGGAAAGCTAGATTTACAAGGCAGACATTTTATGAAGGAGGACCTAAAGCTACTAAAGACCTGGCTAGACGTATAAAGAAACAGCAGGCATTAAGCAATATAAATAAAATAAGAGACCCACTGACCAATGAAATTCAATATGAACCAGAAGAAATTCAAAAGATATTTGAGGAGTACTATATAAACTTATACACCCAACCTCAATTGGAGGGGGAGGAGGCCATGAAAGAGTTTTTGGACACATTAGATCTACCAGCAATAGGTAGAAAACAAAATGAGATGCTGACTTCAAAAATAACTGCCGAAGAGATAAAAAATGCAATTAGTCGGGCTAAACCGGGGAAATCACCAGGAGCAGATGGACTGGGGGCATCATTCTACAAAACTTTTAAAGAGGAGTTAATCCAACTCCTATATGATTCATTTAACTATAGTCTCAAGACAGGTAAAATCCCCCCCTCCTGGAAAGCAGCTATTATCTCTGTTATTCCAAAGGAAGGTAAAGATCAGGAATATTGTCACAATTATAGACCAATATCAATCCTAAATGTGGATTATAAACTTTACACCTCTATCATAGCCAAGAGATTAGAAAATATAATGCAGGATCTGATTGAGGAGGACCAGACTGGTTTTATTAAAAATAGACAAACACAAGATAACATAAGAAGAACCCTACATGTTATAGATCATATACAAAGGAACGGAGACAGCATGATTTTAGTAAGTGTAGACGCAGAAAAGGCTTTTGACAGTGTAAATTGGACATTCCTGTACAAAGTACTAGAAAAATTTGGATTCAATGAAAAATTTGTTAATTGTATTAAATCAATATACCAGGAACCAACAGCAAGAATAAAAATAAATGGTAGTCTGACAGGAAGAATAAAACTGGAGAGAGGTACAAGACAGGGCTGCTGTCTCTCCCCAAGTCTGTTTGCATTATTTATTGAACCACTCGCACAGATGATCAGACAAGAAGATGATGTGAAAGGAGTGGAAATAGGAAGGGAGGAACACAAAATAGGGTTATTTGCAGACGACGTATTATTATTTTTAAAACAACCTAATGTTAGTTTCCTAAAAACAATGAGACTCTTAGAGAACTATGGAAGCTTCTCAGGATACAAACTTAATGTTACAAAAACACAAATTCTATCAATAAACTACTCTCCATCACAAGAGATTAGAGATGTATTCAATCTGAAGTGGAATGAAAAATGTATGAAATACTTGGGGGTAAACCTTACAAAAAAAATAGATACACTTTATGACGCAAACTACACAAAAATAAACTTACATATTAGGAAAGATTTGGATAGATGGTCAGGAGTTGGTTTGGATCTTGGATCAAGAATAAAGATAATTAAGATGAATATTTTACCAAGACTTTTATACTTGTTCCAATCCTTGCCAGTGATAATCCCACAAAATCAATTCATAGAATGGGACAAGTGGATTTCGAGGTTTATATGGAGAGGGAAGAAACCCAGGATTAGATACAAAACTCTGCAGCTCCCAAAAGATAAAGGAGGTTTGGCTCTACCAAGTCTCAAAGAATATTTTTATGCAGCACAACTCAGACCTCTGATATGCTGGTGCAATGATGAACATGTTTCAAAATGGAAAAGCCTGGAAATGGATATGAAAGGTATAGAGGTGAGAAATTTAATATCTCACAAAACATTATTGGGCAAATTAGAAAATCAACTGGATTCAATAACCAAAACTACAATTGAAATATGGAACACAGTGGTAGATAGATATAAATTGGAAAAAGAAACAAGGATCTTGAGCTGGTTTGCTTGGGATTCAAGGTTCATACCGGGTACCCATGATAAAGGGTTTAAACAGTGGGCAAATAAAGGTATAACAGTGATGTGTAAGATGATTGAAAGGGGTAAGCTGCAGAGTTTTGAGAATCTAAGGGAAAAATTTGGATTGGAAGAGCAAGAAAGGTATCGGTACTTACAAATTAGACATTACTATGAAAAGGAGGTAAAAACTGACACAACAAGCGAAATTATTGAAGCCTTTCGGAAGGCCTATGAGGGAAAAAAATGTAGAATAATTTCAACTTTATACAGAGGTCTGATGGCAGGAAAGAAAACTTCCTCACTATATATTAAAGAAAAATGGGAAAAAGAAATGCAGGAACAAATAACTGAGGAAGAATGGTTAAACATCTGTAAAACGCAGTGTACGGCCACCAGCTCCAGGTTCTGGAGAGAATTTAATTGGAAAAATATCATTAGATTCTTTATAACACCAAAACTTCAGAAGAAAATGGCATCCAGCACGCAACCGTGCTGGAGATCCTGTGGACACAGAGATGTGGACCATGTACATATATTTTGGTCATGTCAAAAAATAAAAGGGTATTGGGATAAAATATGGCTTACTTTGAATAAAATACTAGAATATGAAATACCCAAAACATGCAAAATACTTTATTTGGGAAATATTTCACACAAAATCATACAAAAAGAGGATGAATACCTGATTAAGATATTGTTAACAGCAAGTAAAAAAGCCATCACAAGAATGTGGTATAAAGTGGATCCACCGACTGTGGAGCGGTGGCTGAGCACTGTGGAAGAGATATTTGTAATGGAAAAACTCACTCATAAATTAAGACTGCAAGAGGCGCAGTTTAACGAAAAGTGGGGAAAATGGACTTATTACAGAAAGAATACACCACCTTCTTAACTGGACAATGAGAGCACTGGAAAATTAACCATTGATTAAGACTGTATGTATATTGTACTTCTTCACTGCAAATATTTTAAGAAAATTGCAATAAAAAAAAAAAAAAAAAAAAAAAAAAAAAAAAAAAAAAAATTGCATTTCTATTGCTGAGTGGAGCCATAACTGTTTTTAAAGTGTGAGTGGTTTTAGCTTAGTATTTTTAATTAAAACTAAAACAATTGTGCAACTTAATTTGTGGAGCTGTGTGAAATTGTCTCAAGCCTCATCTGTAACAGGTCTGTGTGCCTCAAAGGTAACTTTTTATGTGAAGTTATTGCAACCAATTTCATTTTTTATTTAAATTTTTTTAAATTAAAGTTGCCTCTTTTATCATACCCGGCCGTCCTGCCACATATACATTGAGCTCAGACATCAGTTTTTACTATGGACCAATGAGAACGATCTAACGCAGTGAGTGACAGGTGTCCAGCCAATGATAAGATACGGTTCACTTATGTTACGCAACCAATCATCGCACGCCATTGTGTTTACGTGCCATGCCGGTAAGCGTGGTGGCACCTTACTGCATTTTTGCTAGGTAGGAAGAGTGCGGCAGAGTTAAGAGACACAAAAGCTAACACCCTATCATGGCTAAGCGAACTGGCAGTGGGACATCCACTCATCAAGCTAAAGTTAAAAAAAAAGTGCTTCTTTTAAGATGGAATGGCTGTCAGAGCTTGTCCAAATAGAAGAACAAGTGGTGAAACTGGGTGAGATTTTTTCTTTTTCAAGTGAGAAGGGTTTGCTCTGCAAAACATGCAGCAAAGCCAAATTAGCAAGCGAGTTCTCAGAGGGAAAAATGTGGACTGAATGGAAGTTGGACTACCTCAAGCGTCACATTCAGCAGAAAAGTCATTTGAATGCTGTTGGAATTGTACGAAGACTAAAGATGGGGAAAGGGATCGGTACATTGTTGCAGGAGAGCGCAAAAGACAAGAGAGAAAAGGAACAAGCTTTTGCACACAAAAAAATCTGATCCTGAGCAAGTTAAAGTACTCATTGATAATATTTTACTTGCCATCAAAATGAATGCATCAATGCTGTCAGTTCAACAAATCCATGATCACATGGCAAAGTATGTGAGTATACCAGAAAGCTGGCAAAGCAAAAACTATGCTTTTTAATTTGTGAACTCAATCAATGAGATCGTGCAGAATGATACAATGTACAATGTTAAAAATGCACTGTGGCATACCCTCATAGTAGATGAGAGCACAGATATAACAGTACACAAAATGTTAGTTATATATATTAAATACAGGGAAGGAAATGATGTGAACTATAAAACTGTTTGGTGGCATTATCCAGCTGAAAGCATGCACTGCTCAGGATATTGTGGAGGCAATAACTCAATTTTATTCCAAACATGGACTGGACATGCAGAGAATGGTGATGCTGACCTCCGATGGTGCTTCAGTAATGCTGGGAAAACACAAGGGAGTTGCAGCTTTGTTAAAGCGCCAAATACCACATCTAACTGAACAACATTGTGTGGCCCATAGAGAGGACTTGGGCATTGATGATGCCTGGAAAGATGTGCCTTTGATGAAAGATGTAGAAACTCTTCTTAGAACTGTGTACTGTATTTCTCCCTGTTTACCACTTTCTCCCTGTCAGTTGTGAAGAGGGGCAAAATGGAGGATCTAGCAAGGATTCTTGATGAAGATACATTGTCATTCAGGCCTCTGAACGAAGTGCGATGGCTGTCAAGGCACCAAGCTATGAATGCTGTTTTGAGGAACTACACTGTGCTTGAAGAATATTATAAAAGAGAAGTCAATGATAACAACGATCCTGTAGCAAAGTACTGCTACAAAAAGCCGAGTGATTCCAAGTTTAAAATTACTCACTGCTCTTGGAGATGTTTTAGGTGAGCTGGCACAACTCTGCCTGTCTTTACAAAGACACAACCTGACTGTGATGGAAGGACACTGCTTTGCAAGAGCAAAGATTGAGAAGTTGTGTTCCCAATACTTGAAGGAGAAGGACGTACAGTGGAGTGACCGTGTCAAAGAGGCAATGGGTACTTCATCAACTGATGGCAGCCACACTGGTGAAATTACTCTTTTTATCAGTAAGCTCTGATCACATGCTTGCTTTCCAGAGGTTGAATTAAAGGAGTGGTCAGCATTCGACATAGAAGCACTGAGCTCAGGCATAAGATTTGACTATGGATCAGCAGACATTTCCACACTGGCAAAGAAATAGGCCATTCTCTCACACCCACAGGCTATGGAGGCCATTAACAGTCAGTATGCTGAATTCAAGTACATAATGAAGCTAAAACTTAAACAGGGGTCAATCAGCACATTCTCAGATATGGTGGCTTCAGCACTTACATGTGAGGAGCTAAAGGAGATCTCGCAGCTCGTGGACATTTGTGCAACATTTCAAGCATCCAGTGCTGATTGTGAAAGAGGATTTAGTTTAATGAATCCTATCAAAACAGCATCCAGAAATCGTCTTGAAGTGACACATTTGGACCAGCTGATGCGCATATAGTCGAAGCAACAGGAAGACGGAGCCATCAACCTGGACAAAGTGTACAACCATTGGAGGAGTGAGAAAGACAGACGTGAAAAAACTATGTAATTAAATCTAAAAAAGCTAAGTCTGGTCCTCTGCACATTCAAAAAACAAAACGTAGCAAAAAAAATTGTAGAAACATTTCATCTAGAGCACACATTTCATTGTGCAGATTGTTAATGTTTTAATGTGAATAAAAAAATCTGAAAGGTGTAATGTCTCATTTCTCAGCATGGCCAAAGCAGGACTCTTACATAACATATGCATCTCATGAACAGCAATGTTTTTTTTTTTCATTTTAAGTGGGGCAAATCACTTATATTAAAAGCAAACTCAAGGAAGTTGCTGCTGTAATCAGATTATTTTAATAAACCATGTACTTCTATGATCCCAGGTTTATAACAGGTATAGTACGTACTGGTGTGTGGCCAAAGTGCAGCTGCGCACTCGTGATTTTGCTCATAGTGGTCCTCAGTGTGTGCTCAGAGAACTTGTGTGTATGCCCAGACACATGAAAAATTAGAGGGAACATTGTTAGAGTCGTGGGTCTTGTCGGTTTCGGCGAAAAATGTCAATTTAAAGCCAAACTCACTGTACTTTGGGGAAGAAAAAGGATTACCTGGACCGCTGTGGTGGATGACTGGGCTGCGGTGGACCGTCCTGGTAGGGAGCTGGGATTCCGGTGGAGGCCACCGCGCGCTTGAGGCGGTGGTGGATCGATGGCGTGGTGACACCGTCTGATCAGCTGTTTGGGTGCGTGATCTTCCGGTGGGGGCTGCCGCTTCTCCAGACGGGCCTGTGGTGGACGACACGGGACGACGTCTGTCAGACTTGTTCGGGTGGAGGTGGATTCGGCCTTGGAGGACTGCGTGGGGCGCCGTCAGATTGTTTGTTCAAGGTGGTGAATCCAGCTGGCATTGGACGATCAACGCGTGCTGCTGTTTGAACAGGAGTCGTTTTCCGCTGAGAGCCGTTGCGCTCTAGTAGTTAGCCGCTGGCTAATTAGTCGTGGCTGAGGTGCCGTGGTGTTCCTAAAAACTGTTGGGACAGTTTTTCTCGGCCCTAAAGCATAGACTCCAGGCCTGGTTGATTGCTGCGCCGTAGCTACTAAAGAAATTAAAGGTTTGTGGATTTACACTAACTCATAGAAATATCCTACTAACAATTGAACATAAAATCATCGGAATCTGCTGAACAATGTCATAGAGTAGACGAGGTCCAAAGAAGCAGGAACCATTATTAGAAACTTCGGATGACATGGAGGAAATCAAGAGATCTTTGAACTTTATAAGTGCCGAACAGACAAAATTAGCAACTCAATATGAATCTCTGGTGGGTTTGGTGGATGAGGTAAAGAAATTAAAAATCCAAATAAGTAAGAAAGACAACAAAATAGCTCAGCTTGAAAATAAAAATCTATGATCTGGAGCAAGACGCAAGATTAGACAATTTAGTATTGTCTGGACTTGAAGTCAAGCACAGATCCAAAGACCCAAGTGGAAATGACCAACAGGATGTGCAACCGACGGAGGAACAAGTTGTGTCTTTCCTACAAGACAAGGACATTGATGTGGACTCTAATGACATTTTGTTCTGTCACACCTTGTCCAGGGTAGCAGATAAATCCAAGCCAACAACCATAATCATGAAGTTCATAAGTAGGAAGGCTAGAAACAGTGTAATAATGCAGGCTAAAAAGCTGCAGGGAACGAAGGTGTACATAAACGAACACTTAACAAAGAAAAACGGTAACATTGCTCGTGAGGCTAGGTTGCTAAAAAAAAAACAGAATAAAATAACTTCCACCTGGACAAGAAATGGAAATATTTGGGTCAAAACACGTGAAGGGTCACAGCCTAGATTAATAAAAGACTTGAAAGATCTGGAAAGACTTAAATGATTAAACTGTATCTTCAACTTGCTGGATGGTAAACCCCCATCTAATATGACAATATATGATGATTCAGACTCCAAAATATATAATATTGGGGATGTCATTGATAAGAGACTTTTTCCTGATATAAAGGAAAGTAAATACTACAATGAAGAAGAGTTTAATATCTGAAACATGGCTCAATCACATTAATGCAAATATTAATATTGATTGATTTAATCTATATACCAAATAGACTATCCGGAAGGGGTGGTGGAGTAGCTCTATTTGTGAAGAATGGAATAAAATGTAAATTGATCAGTGAAATGTCAACTATTGTTGATAACACACTGGAAATGGTAACAATTGAAATAATTAGTAAAAATAAAAACATAATAGTTGTGCATATAGATCACCAAGCTCAAAGATGGATACATTTACTGACAAAATCACGGAGCTGTTAGTATAGTACTTCAACAAAAAAGTGTGTTTTTTTTGTGGGGATTTCAATATTTAGGTAATACAACGGATGCTAATAACATCAGCACATTCATTAATTCAATGCACAGTTTAAATTTATACACTTTAATATCCAAGCCCACAAGAATTACTACCCATAGTGCTACGATACTTGACAATATCTTCACTAATGTGACTGGTGGGGATGTGATGGGTGGCATTCTTGTCACAGATCTGAGCGATCATTTGCCAATATTTTAACTCTATAAATACAATCAAATTATCAAAAATATCTCAAATAGAAATCAATAAACACATTGATGAAAAATATATTGGATTCAATTATTACTTTGTGAATGTGGGACCAAGCCTAGCAGCAAATATTCCTTACGTAAATGTGAATCATAAAATTATGGATTGTGCAAATAGTTTTCATCTAAAGGAAACTAGCAAAGAAGAAATAATGAATATAATTAAATCATTTTCTGACAAGAGATCAAGGGATTATGTTGCTATTGATATGAAGCTTGTGAAGGAAATAATGCCTTATATTGTTGAACCATTTACACACATATGTAATCTATCTTTCTCATCTGGAAGTTTTCCTGACAATATGAAAATTGCTAAGGTGGTACCACTCTTTAAAGATGGTGATAAATGTACAGTAACTACAGACTAATACAGTATCCTTATTGACACAATTTTCAAAAATTTTAGAGAAGCTATTTGTGATAAGACTAGACCAATTCCTCGACATAAACAATGTTATAAGCAACAGTCAGTATGATTTTAGGGCAAAAATTTCAACATCACATGCTATTATGGAACTCAGAACGAGTGACTACCGTTGTTGATAAAAAAAAAAGTTGTCTTAGTCTCTTTATTGATTTAAAAAAGGCTTAAAAAAGGCTTTTGATACTGTCGATCATTCCATTCTTTTTTTTTTTTTTTAAATTCTTTATTTTTGAGGTATTGAGAAGATTACAAGAGCACAATTTCAGTCTGTGATCAGATACAAAATTCCTTCTCATTACATTTTCATTTACAAAATGGAAACAGAACAGAACACACATAAAGAAAATGGAACAAGGGGGTATTATTTTGGAAAAACGTTACTTTCATGTATATACCAATAAGTAGATTACTGTATATACTAAATAGACACTCTGAAGAATGGACTCTCTCTTCTCTTTTTTAATTCTCATCTCAACAATCTAGTATTCTTGCATATTGTGTTTTGTTGACATAGGACACCCATTTGGACCACAAGACAGTAAACTTGTTCAGTTGAAGACGAATTAAGGATGTTAATCTTTCCATCTGATAAATTTCATTCACACACTCTATCCATTCTTCTATAGTGGGAGGCTCAGGCTGGAGCCAGCGTCTGGTCACAGTTTTTTTACAGGCTGTAATTAGTATTTGAAATAGATATTTTGCATTGTCAGGTAGGGATTCTGTGTCACCTAGAATAAAGATCGTGAATTTAAAAGGTATTCTTATATTCAAGATATTTTCAATATTTTTGTGTATTTCTAACCAATAATGTCTTATAACTGTGCAGTCCCAGAATACATGCCAGTGGTTGGGTTCTGTGTTTCCACATTGCCTCCAGCACCTGGGCTCTTCCCTGGTATAAGAAATTTTCTGTTTCGGTGTAATAAAAAATCTAAGCAAGCATTTCCAGTTAAATTCTCTCCATGAGTACGAATTGGTACATCTCCCAACTGTCTCACAGTAACTATGCCATTCTTCATCCGTGATTTCCATTTTACTTTCCTTTTCCCATTTTGTTTTCACATATAAAGTTGAATCAATTTTTTTACTCATAAGTCCTTTGTATAGTCGCGATAGAATACCTTTTTTAGATTTTGCCTGGTATGCCGTTAGTATTTCTTTAAGAATTGGTTCCTGCTCATCTGTATGCTTAATAATTTCCTGATTAAGATAGTGACGTATTTGTAGGTATCTATAAAAGTCCTGTCTTCCCAGGTTATGACTTGTTTTAAGTGTTTGAAAGTCTTTTATTTGTCCTTTATCCATTAATGAGAAGTGTGTTGTTATGCCTTTAGATATCCAGCTGTGGAATCCGGTATCTGTTTGATTTGGTTTAAAATCGGGATCGTAAGCACACCACCTTATAATTCTTAGCGTGTCATGTAGTTTATATTCCTGTTTAACATCCGTCCAGATTTTTAATTGGGATCTTATCCAAAAATTTTCAGTTTTGAGTTTAATCTGTTCTAGATTTTTATTCCCCAAGATTGCCTGTAGGGGGAGATCTGGGATAAGGGTCAATTCAATGTCCTTCCATCGGGCGTTATAATTGTTATTACAAAGGTTTATCAAGGGTTTGATTTGAGCAGAATAGAAGTAGTTTTTTAAATGTGGTACGTTCATGCCTCCTTTTCCTTTTGGGAGCTGTAGTGTTTTAAATCTAATTCTCGGCTTTTTTCCGAGCCATATAAATCTGGAAAGCATTGTGTCCCACTCTATAAATTGCTTTTTAGTAATTTCTACTGGTAGGGCTTGAAACAAGAAAAGAAATCTTGGTAGTAAGTTCATTTTGACAGATTCAATTCTTTGGGTTAAGCTCATGAAGGGAGTGACAGTCCATCGTTGTATATCCAGTCTGATTTTGGTCAGAAGATCCTCATAATTACACTTAGCTATAGTGGTTGTATCTTTGGGGATCAAGACCCCAAGGTATTTCAGTACAGTTTGGTCCCATTTAAGTTTTAATTCATCACCCAGAGATTTTGGTGGATTATAAGAAAAAGTCAATATCTGTGTTTTTTTTACATTCAATTTATATCCTGCAAATTCACCAAAGCTGCTCAAGCTCTGAAATAATGCAGGCAGTGATGTGTTTGGTTCGCTAATGTATACCAACACATCATCTGCATATAGCGCCACCTTATGTACATCACCAAAAATGTTTATACCTTTGATATTGTCAGTTTGCCTTATTAGTTGGGCTAACGGTTCTATATAAAGGGAAAACAGTAAGGGGGAGAGTCCACATCCTTGTCTCGTTCCTCGTTCTAGTTCGAAGGTATTTGACAGATGTCCATTGATTTTTATCCGTGCAGTTGGTTTTGTGTATAGTGACCTGATTATATCAATAAAATTGGAGTGGAAGCCAAACCTCTCGAGTACTTTAAATAGAAATTCCCAACTTACTGTATCAAAAGCTTTTTCAGCGTCAAGGCTGATCACTGCTGCTGGTATTTTGTATTTTTTAATGTGGTTCAAGATATGTAATGTACGACGTATATTATCATGGGTTTGTCTCTGTGGGATAAAACCTGTCTGATCGGTATGAATAAGTTCTGGGAGTATCTCCTGTATTCTCCTTGAGAGAATTGAAGTGAATAGCTTATAATCAATATTAAGAACAGAGATAGGTCTGTAGGA
>JBBPBX010020796.1:0-27222 GCA_038048925.1 Garcialebias charrua | reverse complement strand
AGCTTATAATCAATATTAAGAACAGAGATAGGTCTGTAGGAACTGCAGCTCAGATGGTCCTTTTCTTCTTTTGGAATAACAGATATTGTAGCCTGTTTCCATGTTGGTGGCATTTTACCCTCTTTCAAAGCCATGTTAAGAATTTGAAGGAGGAATGGTGATAACTCTGACTTTAATTGCTTGTACCATTCGGATGGAAATCCGTCCGGACCCGGAGATTTGTTTGTCTTAAGCTTTGTGATGGCATAAGAGAGCTCCTGCTCTGTGATATTAGCCGTTAACCTTTGGTTTTGATCATGTGACAGTACAGGTAGGTTAAGTTGTTCCAGAAATTGTTTAATTTGTTGCTCATTTTTTAAGCTTGGTTGTGTATATAATTGTTTATAGTAAGTTTGGAAAGCTTGTTGGATTTCATTTTGTTTATATACACACCTCTTAGAATTTGGGTCCCTTATTTTGTATATTGTGTTGTCTGCTTGTTGTTTTTGTAATTTTCTCCCTAAGAGTTTCGCAAATTTGGCCCCCGATTCATAATATTTTTGTTTGGTATAAATCATCTTTTTTCGTATTTCTTGTAAATACATAGCATTAAGTTTATTTCTTAATATTTTAAGCTTTATACTGTGTTCTGGTTTTAAATCTTTCTTATGTTTTGTCTCAACCTCTTTTATTTCCTTGTTCAATTCTGATAGTTTTAATTGGTTTGCTCTCTTTTTTTGGGCACAAAAAGATATAATTTTACCCCTCATAACTGCTTTAAGTGTATCCCAAACTATTTCTGGACTAACCTCTCCATTATTGTTTTCTTTTAGAAATATATTTATGTCAGATTTGATTAGTTTTATAAATTGGAAGTCATTCAGTACACTCGTGTTTAATCTCCATTGTGTACTTTTAGGGTCCGCATCTAATTTTAAAGTTAATAATAGGGGGGCATGATCAGAGAGATCAATGTTGCCAATTTCACAGTTACTAATCTTATGAAAATCTCTTTTAAAGGTGAAGAAATAATCTATTCTAGAATATACCGTATGTGCATGGGAGAAATGCGTGTAATCACGGCTTGTTGGGTATAAGCTCCTCCAGATATCTATAACACCATATTCTGACATGAGGATTTTAATTTTCTTTTGTAGAGATGTTTGGGGAATTTGTTTTGAAGCGTCCAGCCGTGGATTGAGTCTTAAATTCCAGTCCCCTCCACAAATAAGTAAACCCGTTGATTGTCCCATTAAATCAAATAGTTTTTTATAAAATGAAAAGTCACTGCCCGGTGGAGCATATACATTACATAGTGTTACATTGACTCCATCTATTCTACCTGTTATCAATGAATATCTCCCTTCTTTGTCATTGGTTTCCGACGTTAGTTCAAATGGAATGTTCTGCGATATTAATGTGGCCACGCCCCGTCTATGACCGGACTTATATGATGAGTAATATATTTTAGAGAAGCCCATCCTTTTTAATTTTTCATGTTCGTCAGATGTAAGATGCGTCTCTTGCAGCATGGCTATCTGCACCTTCTCCTTCTTCATTTTAGATAGTATTTTTTTTCTCTTCATGGGGTTAAGAACCCCATTTACATTAAATGATGCTAATTTTATGGTTTGTTTATTAGCCATGTTTACTTATTTATGTATTTTTTTTTTTTTAGAAAGTGTCTCATTGCTGAATAAAACCATATCTTTTTTTTTAATACTAAAAATAGAATGCACCCCCACAACAATAACAGTAAAACATGAACATAACAAAAATATAACAAAGTCCTTAACAGAAGATTTTCTTCCAGAACAGAGGTTCCAAAGAACTGAACCTTTAAAGGAGCTGAAGATGTTAGAGCTCCTGTCAGGGGGAAGCCCACTCATCTTGTATGGTGGGGCCCACTGAGATGGCTGTGTTGTAGTTTTAGCCATTATGTGCTTCAACCATTAAGTCTAATATCAGTCCGGAGTAAACAAGGGTACAGTTAAACACTTGAAGGGGCATATTTCTGTTATTTTATGCAGATCCAATCGCAGTTTCTTCAAATAGTCACTTACAGGTGGAAGGTTGATGCCTGTATTCCTGCAGCTTTTCTTTAATCCTCCTCTGGGGGTCCTCGCTCTGCTGGGTTTGTGCGCTGCTGGATGTTTCTGCCTCCCGGTGCCCTGCCGTCTGCCAAGATGAAAGCTGTTGTAGCTCCTGTTGGATCGGGTTGACCGGAGGATGGATGACAGTGACCTGGAATCCCCGTGATGCCATGTCTGATGTCGCCTCTGCTGCGCTCTGGTACATGCGGGTCTCCTCTCTGTAGAACACACGCAGCCTTGCTGGGTAGGGGGTTTGGAATTTGATTTTTTTCTCCTTCAGTATCTTCTTTATTTGGTTATACTCTGCACGTTTCTTGATAACAGCTGGTGGATAGTCGTGGTCGATGTAGAAGCGCTCGTTGTTGTACTGTATTTGTTTTTTCTGCCAGGCTCTGCGAATAACTTCCTCCTTAGTTTTGTAGCTGGCAAACTTTACTATGATCGAGCGAGGCTTTGCTTGTGCTTTGGGGGCTGTGAGGGCCAGCGCTCTGTGGGCTCTTTCAATTTTGAGCTCCGCATCTTGCGGGAGGTCTAAACAGTCCCGGAGCAGTTTTTCTGTGAAGCCCTCAATGTTGTCACCCTCAGCCTTTTCAGGAATGCCATAAATCCTTACGTTATCTCGGCGTGCGCGGCCCTCCTGATCAGTTAGCTTAGCCTCCATGTTGTCCTGGCGCTGAAGGAGTCGTTTAATTAGAGAAGACGCCGCTTGCATGGCTGTTTCTACTTCTTCGATTCGACTCTCTGCCTCATCTAACCTGTCGTTCGTTCGGCGCTGGTCTTGTTGGATCTCCAGAAGCTGCTGCTTGTTGTCCCGTCTGAAATCTCTAAGTTCTGCGAGTATGCTATTCAAGCTAGCCTCCTCCATTGCCCCCTCCTCAGCCTCGTGGAGCGGGGTGCAGCTTCGGTTGCTTTGCTGTTCTTCCTCGTTAATTGTCGCTGCACCAGTCGTTTTCCTCCGTCGTGAGACAACCCTACTCTCCATCTTCAGTAAAATCTCCCTTTAGGTTAAATATAATTTGTTTTTGGGTTGTTTTTGTAAAACCGTTGATTAGCACTGAGTTCAAGCTGCCGTCTCGGTCATGACCCGGAAGCTCTCTCCGATCATTCCATTCTTATCGATAAATTGAGTAAATATGGTGTTAGAGGAACAGCTCTACAGTGGGTAACTAGCTATCTCAGAAATAGAAAACAATTTGTACAAATAAATGATGTTCAATCTGCTTTCTGTAATATTACTTGTGGAGCCCCTCAGGGCTCTATAATAGACCCAAAACTGTTCGTTCTGTATGTAAATGATTTGGTTAATGTGTCAGATCTTTTCAAATGTATTCTCTTTGCTGACGACACTACGTTCCTATATTATGGTAATGATATGAAGCAGATGTCCGAGCTTGTGAATAATGAATTCCTGAAAATTCAAAATTGGTTTAAATCAAACAAATTATCCCTTAAAGGTTCAGTATGCAGTTTCTGTAGAACTGCAGCACTTAGAAATATTTCAACAGGCAAAGCATTCTGATCCCTCCCCCTCAGAGCCATATGTGGCTCTGCCCCCTTGTGGTCTGTTGAAGTTCAAATTCAAGCTCTGTTTTTATTGGCTGATTCAAATTCAAGCTCTGTTTTTATTGGCTGGTTACAAACTGTTTTTATTGGCTGGAAAATGGCGGGTGACCTTTTCTTTTTAGAAATGCTTATTTACCACCTGGAGAAGCAAGGGGACAATATTTTTTTTTATTTCTTTTTCAGAGATTACCTAGAGGTGTCGTTTCTTCGCCCGAGCCCGACCCTACCCGAGCCCTACCCGACTTCGGGTAGGGTAGGGCCATATTTTTGCGTTTGATTGGCGCGGGCCGGGTCGGGCTCGGGCTTTGATGTGGTTTTTTTTAATCATACAGCACAAACAAAACTAAATAAAAATGCACACAATATAAAATTGTTTTAATCTGCTTGTAAAGAATATAAGGCAGTAAGTTTACTGATGAGGAAATAATTAATAGAGTGAATTTAGATGGTGAAAACCGCAGCGCAGCCACTAAATTGCGCAACTCAGCCAGAGAGCAGGCGCGCCTGGACAGCGTCTCCCCCGACATGCTGGACTTTTTAGTGACATTTCTCGAACCATTTTACCGTGCACAGAGAGAACTGGAGGGTGACAAATATCCCACCATCAACCTGGTTTGTCTCTGGAATGAGAAACTGAAGCAACACTGCCAGTCCTCACACACAGACTCTCCGCAGCAGGCGTTTCTGCGCCGCACATGCAGAAGTGCTGGAGCGCAAAATTATTATCCACGACTTGCACAGAGTTGCATTATTTCTGTGGCCTAACTTTAACAAGCTCAAAATGATGTCACCAGCTGACGTGCGTCAGGTGCACGCTCACGTCCGCACACTGCTCTCATCTGCGGCGGAACAAGTAGCCGCATTCCTGACATTCCTGAAGCTTCAACATCAAAAGTCACCGCGAGCAGCGCGCTCACACCTCCTCCATCAAAACACAGAAGAACAACATCAAGTTCTTTTGCTGAGTGGGAGAACGCAGTAAAAGCTTAATAAATAAACGTAGTGTTTTTTTTTTTTTTTTTTTTTTTTTTTTTAATCGGGTAGGGTCGGGTCGGGCGGTGATTTCTAGGAAATCAGCGGGCTCCCTCGGGCTTGGGTAATTAAACTAAGGGCTCGGGTAGGGTAGGGCCGTGGATTTCCGGCCCGATGACAGCTCTAGATTACCTGGCTAACATCAGTCTGTCAGGAGGTAGTGACAGAGTGAAGAAATATGTTCATAAAAAAAGCTACATACTGACGCTTTTAATCTGGATAAAACTAAGTACATGATATTCAATACAAAAAAAGGAATCTGTTGAGGTTACAATAAATATTGATGGTGTGGAAATCTGCAGAGTTAGTCAAATAAAGTTTCTGGGGGTCACTATCGATGACAAATTGACGTGGAAACATATTAATTCTGTTAAGAAAAGGATAGCTACATCAATTGCTGTTCTGTATAAAGTTAATAATTTGTTAGAGGATAGAGCTCTGTACTTGTTGTACAACTCAATTATTGTCCCACACATCATTTACTGTGTTGAAGTTTGGGGTAAAGCATGTAAGATATTTACCGAGCCGGTTTTTGTCTTACAGAAAAGAGCCATAAGAATAATCACTGGGAAACACTATTGTCATTCATCTAGTGCAGGGGTCACCAACCTTTTCGAAACTGAGAGCTACTTCGTGGATATGGAGTCATACAAAGGGCACCAGTTTGATAAACTTCGGAAATATAAAGCGTAAATTGAAAAAAAAGGTATAACAAACCTATTTTTAAGAACATGTTTTTAAGATAGACATTTTAAAATATATATAAATATAAAAAAAGAATAACAACTGAATAAAATGAAAATTTAAATGCAGCTTAGTAGTGAGTTGTGCTATTTTTAGAACAGGTCCGGGGGCACCTCAAATGGTCCTTGGGGGCACCAGGGTGCCCGCGGGCACCACGTTGGTGACCCCTGATCTAGTGTTTTATTTCATAAATTGAAGTTATTAAAATTCCATGATTTAGTGGACTATAATATTCTTTCAGCTTTATACAAAGCTCACACAAATGAATTACCTTCGTATATCCTCACACACTTTCTTAAAAGTCAAAGTTATTATAATCTAAAGGGAACTGAGATTTTTGTGAGACAGAAATTTATAACCAGTTTAAGGGGTCGGTCAACCTCGATCCAAGGAATTAGATTATGGAATAATTTGGAAGCCAAAATTAAAAATGCAAAATCAATATCCTAATTTAAGAATAAGATTAAAAAAATTACAAAAATATATATAAAATAATTCATTTTGTCTAGTGTCAAAATTGTTAAATACACGTGTCGTTCCTTTTTTGTCTTCTTGACTTATTATTATGCATATTTCTCTATTTTTTCTAGTTGCTTATTGAAGGTTTTCTGTTCGAATTGATTTGTGCTGTACAATGGGGCAGATAAAGAGTATAGAATAAGATACTCTTCATACTCTTCATTCTGCCACCCTTCATTTTAAATTTATATTGTGTCTTGTGTCATGTGTCTATTAATAAATAAAAATAAAAAGAAGGTTCTAAATTTCAGTTCACACCAATTCACAGTTTAACAGTAAAATGTTTTGAACCACAAAATGAATGTTTGCAATGCACTTTAGTTAGGTGCTGCATTTTCTACTTCAGTTTTTAAACACTGTGTGAAAGTAAAAACAATAAAACAATAAAGTTTATGACTAACTGATGAATGAATCCATTAAAGTGTTTAAATCGTGATTAAATCTAAAACCGATTAATTAATTTTAATTAAATCGATAAACAACCCTACTTTTAATTGTTTTCCGTAATATCTCGTCACCTTTTTAGGCAACTCTTGCACGCAAGCTGCTGGCTAACATGTTAGAAAGGTTACGATAGTTAGCAGGCCTTGCTCCATTATGTCTGTTCCATGTTCGTATGCATCACCTTATGTTATATTACAGTATATGAATAAAATCTGTAAAGTATAGACACAATATACAACTACATGGTTACAGTTAGTGTAAAGGCTGATTAACATGCCAAGCATTAAAGCAGATGATCATATTCAAACTCAAGCATGGGTTGAAAAAAAATCCTATAACAATTCTAATAATTCGACTTTAAAAAAAAACTTGAAGCATTCAGACTTTGTTTAAAGAAAATTTTCCACCGTATACGTCGAACCGCAGTACACATTGAATCAGTCCAATTATGTCCAATAAAGTGGAAAAATCCATAAACATGACACACCACAGTATATGTCACATCTATTATGCGTCACCGCTGACGCGTCGCATATGTTTCGCGTCACCGCTGACAACCCGGAAATGTGGGCCGCTGTTTTGCCAAAAATAGATTTGTGGCCATGCCACAGGAGCGTGCACGGAAGGACTCAACAAGATTAACACTTAACAATTATTTGTTTGCTGAAACTTATAGCAAAGATGTGTCTGAGCTAAACTTTTCCTTAATAAATGCACGTAATTGCCAAATCAGCTGGATTTAAATACAGGGTATATGCAGAAATTCCAGAGTTGAATTTAATACCTTTTTAATACCATCAAAATATTTTTTAATACCATCACGGCACCGAACTGTAACCGTAGCGGCAACCTGTTGTACTTCAGTTCAGAGCAACTAATTGTAAAGTGATAGATTACTGTCATTTTCTTCCTAAACTTTGGTAGTAAATGTAGTTTTATAACAATTACTGGATACATCAATTTGCTTCTTGCCTCAATAAAAGCACTGACCTACTTGTTATTTAAATCTAACCCAAGAGAAAAAGTTTAATTGTTCCCACACATAACATATCTCTAATGGCAAACAAAAACTGTAAACTTGAAAACAGAACAGTTTAGTTAAAATAATTCAACACTGAACACATGCATAATTCAAAAAGAGAGGTAGAAAAATAATAACTACTGTATTTTTCATCCTGTAAGTTGCAGTTTTTTGCATAATTTACATGCCTTGCAACTTATAGGACGAAGTGACATATTTATAGATTTTTTTCCCCATATTTATAAACCATAACACTGAAATATGACCGTTTCATTCATTCTGACTGAAAAAAAAAAAAAACAGTTCATGATATCTATTGTAGTAAATGTTCGGCATGCTGTTGTATCATGTAATAAAAAAACGTGCCTATAATGAAAAATTAAAAAAAGTTAAAAAACGTGCCTATAATGACAAATTAAAAAAAGTTCAAGACAAAAACAACTGGGGCCTCATGTATCAACCGTGCGTGCGCACAAAATCCTTGCGTGCGTCACTATCCACGCAAAACCCCGTATGTATCAAAACTGAACTGAACGTGAATATGTGCGCATCCAAGTACATTTCCACGCCAGCCCCATGGCTCGCGTACGCACGTTTCTGTGGTTTTTGTTCCTTTGGCGACACTTACAGGTGATTCTGAGAAACTGAAGCCCCACAGTCTGTGGTTGACTTTAAGAGCGGCTTAAGACCTTTCTTTTCAACCGAGCATACTCTACTCCTCATGATTCTACTTTTGATCTTAGCTGACACTGTTGTTGATTTTAATTGTGTTATTTGTTTTATTGACATTCACTTCTGTTGCACCTTGTAGCACTTTGAGATTTTCATTAATGAAAAGTGCGTTATAAATTGAATTCATTATTATTATTAGTATTATTATTAACTGTTCATGATGTGAAAATGATTGTTGTTCACACCAGACACACATGATTAACGATTATTACATCCACAATGGACGCAATTAAATAAAGGACGCGCAAAGTTGTGCAAAAAATACATTTAACAGGAACGGATTCAGCCTTACTGGAGGATATAATAAATAGTGTAACACGCAGAGCATTTATTTATAAAACAGATATAATTTTCTGATCTAGGATATGGCTTATCAGCCGTTTTAAAGAATAATCTTCAGTTTGGCACTGCGCGCACTGGAGCGTGTAACACAGGAGCCGTGCATCACGTGTGCACGTGCAGAAACTGGGGTTCCACCGAGTTTCCAGAGGGAGCTGGCAGGTCGATCGGGACTGTGCCAGTCCAGTCCACACAAAGCCGATTCATGTCCAATGGAATGGTCTCATCCATATGATTCCAAAGGCTGAGTCATGGTTGCGCTTTGGAGCGCGCGCGCACCCTCGCCGGTGTTACACGGCAGTGGAGGTGTTACATAATCTGCGTTTATTGTAGATTTCTCCAAAATGACACGTGAAAGTACACCATATATAACTTGTAGGAGAGCAAAAGATTCACAGACAGACTGCGCACAAAGGCTGCGGCGCGCGCAGCGTTTGGAGACTCCAACATCACGTCATGTCATGAAAACTCTCCAATGAGGCGCACAAACTCGTTTCTTCATATCATCTATTAAATAAACAAAGATCTATGTTCTACCAAACATCTAAGTTCCTCTGTGTTTACAGTAATTATGGTAATAAACTCGTGCGCAAAGTTAATATTTTCACTCAGAATGAATGGATGAGCCGGTTGCGCACCAAAGCAGGGTGCGCGCGCACACAAATACCGACACACAATCACTCGTTCTTTGCGTGATAAACACATTTTATTACTATTCTTACTTAGGATTTCTTTCCTCACTCATATTATATTAAATTCATTATTTTCCTGAATCTAGAAATCATTTCTGATCGCGCAGAGATCAAACAAACATGTCCTTCACACATGCAGGACGTAATTTGCATCTGTTTAACATATGTAAATGAAGGCGTGTCAGGGGAGGTGTCTGACGTGCGCTCAATTCCACGTTGATTGTGATGTACAAAAGGAATGTGCGTGGATTCCGGTGTACGCACAGTTTGATACATCTGGATTTATTTGTGCATTTGACCGTACACAACTTTTCAGTAAGAAATCCACGCAAGTCTTTGTACATGAGGCCCCTGGACTTTATTTATTATACTATACTTTGTATTTTTATTGCATTTTTTTAGAATTCACCATGTCCTGGATGACTGAGAATCTTCACTAGCTGTTAATGACTCAATCGGCCTGCCATACTCTCCCCACCTCTCTGCTTGAACCTTCAATCCAGCAGCACCACGGTGGCGAAATGCAGCTAATTTGACCATTAAAGTGCATTTATTAAGAAAATGACAGACAGAAAAACACCTCTGCTATAATTTCGAGCTAACAAATAATTGTTTAGGTAATTTTCTTGTTAAATGTCGGCGAAACGAGCCGCGCTCCTTTTTCCTGTTTGTCACCGCTGAGCGATCACGGAGCACACAGGCACTGAGGCAGCGACACTTTTTTTTTTTTAAATAAAGCCGATTTAACCATTAAAGTACATTTATTAAGAAAACGTTAGACTGAGACACCCCTTTTGCTATAATTTCGAGCTAACAAACAATTGTTTAGGTACATTTCTTGTTAAATGTCGGAGGATAAAGCCGTGATCCTTTCCTGTTTCTTTTTACAGACATGATACCAGCTGTAGGTGCGCGCGCACACTGACTGACGATATGACGTCTTTGTTTTAGCTAAGGTCCTACTTGGAACATAAAATTAGAAAAGATAAATAAATTCACAGACCTTTTTTTAGACGACAGAACAAGAAAAATATAGTTGTGTAGGTTTAAAAAAATTTAAAGGAGACCACATATAGGTATTTAAAATTTTTATGTTATGTCTGTGTGCTATCTTGACAATATTAATTCATTTTAATACACAAAATAATTCTTAGATAATTAATTATACCCTTTTTAATTCTGCCATTTTTAACTTTCGTTTTGAACGACCGGTTTCTTGAAGTCCACGCCCTTCAAAGATCTGTTTACGCCCTCTGTAACAGCCAGTATCTGTAATGTGTTGTTGTTTTAAAATTAGCTCTTTTTTTATTACTCATTTGACTTACTGTTAGTGCTAGCTTAAGATAACTTACCGAAACCCGTCTGAGCGCGCCGCAATTAGCTGCTCCTTTTAGCATGAGACCACCCGAATCCGAAGCTAATGTTAGCTTGTTCCTCTTCCGGTGTTCGCCAGCTCCGCTCGTTGCACGCGGAGATTTTGGGAGTTATCGCTGTTCCAGTCAAGACAACACAAAGTTCACCAAGTGTCTCCCGTAAATTAATCCGTAAGGAGAAGGTCCTCGCTGCTGCGAGGCTGCTGCGAGGGCAGCAGCGAGGCTGTACAGTTGAAGCTCCGCTCCATCGCGCCAGAAGAGGGTCCCGTTGCCGCTGGTCCCTACGCCGGGGGTCCGCTCGTTTAATTTTTGCCGGCTGCGCGTTGGGAGCGATCGCAAATACACTAAAAATTGAACTAAAACATAAAAATAACAATTATACTTTATTTATAAAGCCATTTAAAAAAAACACAGCTGCAACAAAGTGCTGTACACATGAAATTAAGAACATATAAACAAAAGATGAGATGAAATCATGAAAAACAACAGTCATGTGTTTAATACAGAAGTGGGTTGAGCCTAACCAGGGGTTGCTAGGTGAGGGGCTGGACTCAGGTTTGAGGTGATTGGCTACGGCTTGTGACGTCAATAACTGCAGGAAGTGTGAATCCAGGTGTATTTATCAAAAATAAATAAATCTACTTAGAGTAAATAAACCACTGGGTGCATTTTTTTGGCACAAGGACTGTTTTTTTATGAAGTAAATACCCAAAGTTGAGTAAAAAAAAACATTAAAAAGTGAATTTTGCATCTGTGGTCCCCTTTAATACCTCGTCAGATGACGTTTATTACTTTTTAATACTTTTTAATGGCCTTAATTTGTGTTAATTTCATTCTACCTTTTAATACCTTTTACAACCCCGCGGATACCCTGAAATAGTTTTGTTATGTCGGATCAACAAACATGCGCGCAGCGAGCAGAAACCTGCATCTCTTTAAAATTTAACAAGATAAACACCTTAAAAAATATATTTGTTTGCTGTGTCATGTCAGTGTAGTCATGATGCATTCAAGAGACCTACACTGTATACCAAAGAGACCTACACTGTATACCAAAAGTTTGAATACATTTGCATATACATTTTCAACCATTAAAATATTTAATTCATCAGATTCATTAAAATATTTAATACATTTTTCAACCATTAAAACATTTAATTCATCCTGAACAGAAAGGTATATTTTCTTTCAGAACAGCATTTGTCTGTACCTATCAGCAAGAACGGGGTCATCGGCCATCAAGTTTTAGATTTCTGTGGCTAATAGTAGGGCAGCACGGTGGCACAACTGGTAGAGCTGCTGCCTCTCAGCGAGAAGGTTGCCGGTTCAAATCCCGGTCCGAGGGCCTTTCTGGGTGGAGTTTGCATGTTTTTCCCGTGCATGCGTGGGTTTCCTCCGGGTACTCCGACTTCCTCACACAGACCAAAACATGCATGTTAAGACTGATTGGTAACTCTAAATTGTCCTTAGGTGTGAGTGAGAGAGTGAATGGTTGTTTGTCTCGTTTGTCTATGTGGCACAGGCGACCCCTGTGACCCAAAACGGAAGAAACGGGTAAAGATAATGAATGGATGGATGGTTAATAGTAAGTTTTGCCAGCTCTAAAGTGTGTGATCCTATTATTTGGGTGCTTATAAAATTAGGGTTCAGCTAAACCTGTATTTGGCAAATCCTTTTTTGTAGTATCTCGCTGTCTGGTAGATATGAGCTACTAAAACATTTTCGACTTCAGCATTTGCAACGTTATCCATGCCCACACATAAACTGCCCATGCACTTTTAAGGCATGGAATGGGCAGCACGGTGGCACAACTGGTAGAGCTGCTGCCTCTCAGCGAGAAGGTTGCCGGTTCAAATCCCGGTCCGGGGCCTTTCTGGGTGGAGTTTGCATGTTCTCCCCGTGCATGCGTGGGTTTCCTCCCACAGACCAAAAAACATGCTTGTTAGGCTGATTGGTGACTCTAAATTGACCCTAGGTGTGAGTGTGAGAGTGGATGGTTGTTGGTGTGAGTGAGACAGGTCCCTCTTGTAAATGAGTCCCCGTGACTCAACGAGGCTAGCCTGTATAAAAAGTGGCATATGCAGTAAGGCACATTTAGGATGCCCTATGTACCTTACTGCATATGCCACTTTTTGCCTCTATAACAACATCAACTACTACCTCGTGCATGTACTGTGTACATTAACTCATACGCTGCTTTGCCACTTTGCAAATGTCAATGCTAGAAACCTTTAGTTTATTTTAGTTATACTTTTTATACTCTTTTTTTATACTAGTATGCAAAAACTCAGGACAATATTATGTTCATTAAATGTTTAATGTTTTAGTTTTAGAGTTGGTGTAAATTTTCATACTCTTATACCACTATGCAAAAACTCAGGACAGTGTTAGTTTTACTATTTTATGCTTATGTCTATTATTATATGTTTCAGTGTTTCAATGTTTAGATGTTTACTGTTGCACCGAGGGACTGAGAGAAACGCAATTTCGGTCCTGTGTATGTCCTGTACAGTACATATTGCAGATCTGACAATAAAGTTGACTTTGACTATAAATAAAGGTTGAATGGAATGCATTGCATATTCATTTAAAGAGTCCATCCTAAACAAAAACACTCAACAGTTACAAAAATTGACAACATATAGTTGTCATTTATGCACGTGTAGTGATCTTCCTACAGAGAATGATTACTTTTCACACATTGGCACACATTTGAAAAGTAATGAAACTGTTATTTGTATGTTTGTGGGTTGAAATTTTGAAACGAATGTACAGTATATGGAACATTTCACTCTCACAAGAACAGGAAACAGTCAACATACATTGAATGATTTCAATCCAGACATTAGAAACTTGCAAGTTTCAAAATCTTCTGAGGAGGATGCATGCAGTCAAGATGACTCTGCTATTGGATCAGACAGTGCGTGTGACTATAGCGATGTGGGTATAACTAAGAAGTTGCCTGAAGTCATGGAGAAGAATTTTGCGGCCGCTTTGCTCAAGTTAAGAGCATTTTGTACATGTGGCTGGCAAACAAATTGATGAGTTCTTAGAGGAACTGCACTATTTGAGTTCAGCAGCATTACCCGTATCCGTTGAAAATTCTTTAAGGGGTATTTCAGAAACACAGTCTAACATTTGATAGGTCTGTGGTAACAGATTTAGCCACTTCTCTCTGGTCTTCTAAACCGTTGCTCAAAGCCATAGAGAAAGGGGGTCCCCTAAGCTCAACGTATCTCCGCAACAAGTATTATAAAGAAAGCTTAAATGTAACAAGTATTATAAAGAAAGCTTAAACATTGTAGAACCCATTGAATATGTTCTTGATGCTAAGGAAAACAGAAGTTTTCAGTATGTGCCTGTGCTGAAGTCTTTGCAGCAGATATTTCAGAAAGATCAGAGAGAATTTATTGTCATTTGCACCGCATGTAGTACATGTGTTGAAAACGAGATTATGTACACAGGGTCCCAGTTACATCCAACAACAAATGCAAGAGAAAAACAATAATAACATCTAGGATTAACTAAGAGAGACATCAGCTAGTAATACACTAAGCCCTAATGTAGTAGAAAAACATCATTATAAACAGCAGCACGAACATGAGCAGATGGTCACAGATGAACGCAGCAACAAGAAACAGATCAGCATCAGCATGATGTGACATTTTGCAGTGTTTATTCTTATTATTTATTTATTCATGAGTCTGACAGCCTCAGGGTAGAAGCTGTTCCTCAGTCTAGTGGTTCTACATTGATGATACATTGATTTGCTTCTACAAAGATGTTGTGGATAAAGTGGTTGAAAACCACAGAGCACAGCAGCATTAAAGGGTGGGTGGCGATCATCATCATCATCGTACTTCCAATTCTCCTTATCATGGTTCACACTTCCAGCAAAACCACTTTCTGTCAGGCGATGAGATGAGGATGTAGTTACATTTATACATAGATTATTTAGAAATTTGCAATCCTCTGGGTACTTCTGGCAGGAAACAAACTTTGTGGAATCTTCTGGACTCAGACTAATTTACCTCCGGGCTCATTTCAGACATAAGCTAAACTGTCCAGTTTATCATCTAAAATATATGGATGGGTGGATTGTCTAAACTGGACAACTGAGGATTGAAGCACCGGAAAGACAGTAATAAAGACTGGAGCAGAACGCACAGGCTGAATTCAGCACAGTTCAGGTCGGACTGTGCATACACGTTCAACAGAATGAAGCTGCATTCACACAGGCTTGGTAATTGTTGTTGCACTGTAAAACAGTAATTTCAATTCAATCGGTATTTATACAAGTTCTTAGTCCATTGAGCCTAAAGGACTCATTTACAACAGAGACTGTTTATTCAAGTTTACACATGTTACAACCTGTTAAAATGCACCATAGGACCCTTGGATCCACCTTTTCTAAATATTAAACACATTTGCTTGCTGCTTTGTAAGTTTTGTAAAACAAAAATTGTATTGTAAAATATCCAAAACATGAGAACGGGGGGGGGGACTATGTACCATTTTCTTATTATCTTAGCCAATTAATTTTTTTTAAGGTTTTACAAGTGTCAGAAAAGCACAATCACTGCTCAGCCCATTGAAGCTCGTCCTTTCAAATATGCTGTTTTATATTTATACCAGGGTTTGTGTACTGAAAAGGAACAACAGTTTTTTTATGAGGCAGAAGAGCAAAAACTATTAACAGAGAGATAGCCGTTTTTCAATAGTCTTGATCCACTGAATCAAACTGATGCACCACAAGAACTATACAACACATTAAATGGGAACTAAAATTTTGTTTAACATAACAAACATTATAGTTTGCGAATGAACAGCCATGCTATAGCAAAGAGACAGCAAGTGCTCACTGTTCTCAGAGGGAAGGATGTGGCCCACTTAAGTAGGCTGCTCACACCTGCAGATGTTTTCATTAATTAAACCATCTGCCATTAATTAACCATTAACTGAGGGTGAGGATTCTACCGGAGAAATGCTTGCAAAAAAAAAAAGAACTACTTGTATTTGTGCTTTCTGAAATTAAGAACACAGGAATCTAAAGAGAAGTACAAGAAGTATAAATATAAATTAGTAGGTATTATAAGAAAACATAAAAAAGAATACTATAGGCTACTGTAGTGACTTATTAAATAAAAGTATTGGTGACACCAAGTCGACTTGGCGAATAATGAATAATGTCTTAAAAAAATCATAAATCAAAGACTAGTATATCTCAACACTTTGTAAATAATCCATCCATCCATCCATCTTCTTCCGCTTATCCGGGGTCGGGTCGCGGGGGTAGCAGCCTAAGTAGGGAGGCCCAGACTTCCCTCTCCCCAGCCACTTGGAGCAGCTCCTCTGGGGGAATCCCAAGGCGTTCCCAGGCCAGCCGAGAAACATAGTCCCTCCAGCGTGTCCTGGGTCTTCCTCTGGGTCTCCTCCCGGTGGGACATGCCCGGAACACCTCACCAGGGAGGCGTCCAGGAGGCATCCTAACCAGATGCCCGAGCCACCTCAACTGGCTCCTCTCGATGTGGAGAAGCAGCGGCTCTACTCCGAGTCCCTCCCGGATGACTGAGCTTCTCACCCTATCTCTAAGGGAGAGTCCAGCCACCCTGCGGAGAAAACTCATTTCAGCCGCTTGTATCCGAGATCTTGTTCTTTCGGTCATAACCCAAAGCTCATGACCATAGATGAGGGTGGGAACGTAGATCGATCGGTAAATTGAGAGCTTTGCCTTTTGACTCAGCTCTCTCTTCACCACGACAGACCGGTACAGCGCCCGCTTCACTGCGGACGCTGCACCTATCCGCCTATCGATCTCACGCTCCAGTTTTCCCTCATTCGTGAACAAGATCCCGAGATACTTAAACTCCTCCACTTGGGGCAGGACCTCCTCCCCGACCCGGAGAGGGCATGCTACCCTTTTCCGGCTCAAGACCATGGCCTCGGATTTGGAGGAACTGATCCTCATCCCGGCCGCATCACACTCGGCTGCAAACCGCTCCAGTGAAAGTTGTAAATCACGAACTGATGAAGCCAGTAGGACCACATCATCTGCAAAAAACAGAGAAGCGATTCTAAGGTCACCAAAACGGATCCTCTCAACACCTTGGCTGCGCCTAGAAATTCTGTCCATAAAAGTTATGAACAGAATCGGTGACAAAGGGCAACCTTGGCGGAGTCCAACTCTCACCGGAAACGAGCCTGACTTACTGCCGGCAATGCGGACCAAGCTCTGACACCGGTCGTACAGGGACCTAACAGCCCTTATCAAAGGGCCTGGTACCCCATACTCCCGGAGTACCCCCCACAGAACCCCCCGAGGGACGCGGTCGAATGCCTTCTCCAAGTCCACAAAACACATGTAAACTGGTTGGGCAAACTCCCACGCACCCTCCAGGACCCTGCTGAGGGTGTAGAGCTGGTCCAGTGTTCCACGACCAGGACGAAAACCACACTGCTCCTCCTGAATCCGAGGTTCGACTATCCGACGGACCCTCCTCTCCAGAACCCCTGAATAGACCTTACCAGGGAGGCTTAAGAGTGTGATCCCCCTATAGTTGGAACACACCCTACGGTCCCCCTTTTTAAATAGGGGAACCACCACCCCAGTCTGCCAATCCAAGGGAACTGCCCCCGATGTCCACGCGATATTGCAGAGTCGCGTAAATAATAATTTGTAAATAATAATTAGGATATTTTCAATGAAAATGATATTGTAAATGGATTTAATCAATATTTTGTAAATGTGGGACCAAGTCTCGCAGCTAATATTCCTTATGTAAATGTGAATTATACAATCATGGATTGTGCAAATAGTTTTCATCTTAAGGAAACTAATAAAGAAGAAATAATAAATATAGTTAAAACATTTTCTGATAAGAGATCAAGGGATTATGTTGATATGGACATGAAGCTTGTGAAGGAAATAATGCCTTATATTGTTGATCCGTTTACACACATATGTAATTTATCTTTTTCATCTGGAAAATGTCCAGATAATATAAAAATAGCTAAGGTGGTACCTCTCTAAAGATGGCGATAACTACAGACCAATATCCTTATTGCCACAGTTCTCAAAAATTTTAGAGAGGCTATTTGTGATAAGACTAGACCAATTCCTCGACATAAATAATGTTATAAGCAACAATCAGTATGGTTTCAGAGCAAAACATTCTACATCACATGCCGTTATGGAACTTATAGAACGAGTGACTACTGCTGTTAATCAAAAAAGTTGTTGTCTTAGTCTCTTTATTGATTTAAAAAAGGCTTTTGATACTGTTGATCATATCATTCTCATCGATAAATTGAGTAAATATGGTGTTAGAGGAACTGCTCTACAATGGGTAACTAGCTATCTCAGAAATAGAAAACAATTCGTACAAATAAATGATGTTAGATCTGCCCTCTGTAATATTACTTGTGGAGTCCCTCAGGGCTCTTTAATCGGTCCAAAATTGTTTGTTTTATATGTAAATGACTTGGTAAATGTGTCAGATCTCTTCAAATGTATTCTCTTTGCTGACGACACTATGTTCTTTTATTATGGTAATGATATGATGCAGATGTCAGTGTCTGTGAATAATGAATTACTGAAAATTCATAATTGGTTTAAATTAAACAAATTATCCCTTAATCTGGATAAAACTAAGTACATGATATTCAGTAACAAATATTCAGTAACAAAAAGGAATCTGTTGATGTTACAATTAAGATTGAGGGTGTGGAAATCTGCAGAGTTAGTGTAATAAAGTTTCTGAGGGTCATTATCGATGACAAATTGGCGTGGAAGCATCATATCAATTCTGTCAAGATAAAGATAGCTAAATCAATGGCTGTTCAGTACAAAGTTAGGAATTTGTTTGAGGATAGAGCTCTGTACTTGTTGTACAACACAATTATTGTGCCGCACATCATTTACTGTCTTGAAGTTTGGGGTAAAGCATGTAAGACATTTACCGAGCCGGTTTTTGTGCTACAGAAAAGAGCCATAAGAATAATCACTGGGAAACACTGTTGTCACCCATCAAGTGTATTATTTCATAAATTGAAGTTATTAAAATTCCATGACTTAGTGGGTTACAATATTCTCTCAGTTATGTATAAAGCTCATATAAATGAATTACCACTGAATATCCTAACACATTTTCTTAAACGTCAAAGCTGCTATAATTTAAAGGGGATTGAGATTTTTGTGAGACCGAAATTTAGAACTAGTTCGACGGGTCGGTCAACCTCGATCCAAGGAATTAGATTGTGGAACAACTTGGAAGTTGAAATTAAGAATACAAAATCAATATCGTCATTTAAGAATATGATTTTTTTTAAATATTTGCAAAAATATATATAAAATAGTTAATCTTGTCTAGATTCATTTTCGATAATTACGTGTGTTGTTCCTTGTTGTTTTCATGACCTATTATTATTACATTTTTTTTCCTCTTCTTTTTCTTGTTGCTTATTGAAGGTTTTCTTGTTTGAATTGATTGTTCTGTACAATGGGGGCAGATAGAATAAGATACTCTCTTCATTCTGCCACCCTTCATTTTAAATTTGTATTATATGACTTGTGACTATCAATTGCTGTATTTATTTTTATTTGAAATGAATAAAGATAAAAAAAATAAAAGCAAACAAAAACAAAAAAACTGAAAGTCAAAAGGAACACCCCCTAATAAAATATATAAAAAGGATGAATTGTTTCAACAAGAAGAACCTGTCTAGAGGATTTTTTTGTGTTCGGCCTGTGCACTTGTGGGTTTCGTCCCCCCCCAAAAAATAAACAGATACAAATTAAAACCGGAAAGCTAAAAGGAGCACCCTCTGACACACACACCAAGAGACAAAACGTTTCAACAAAAATAATCTGTCCAGAGGACTATTGAACATGCATCAGGATACTTTCTTGGGGGAGTTTTCATGTTCTGCCCATACAGCAGTTGTAGGTTTTCTCCGGTAATCCGGTTTGCTACCAAAAAAAATGTACAGTAAATTAATTAATTGGTTGCCAGTTTGTTAGAATATGTTCTATATCTGAAGCAGTGAGAGGAGGAGCACTCGTCATCCATTTCAGAAGGTTTATTTTACCCTCATATAAAGTACAAGACCACGAGCCCTGGGCCATTGTCACCTTACTATCCGCTCATACATAATGGCCCCGAGTGTAAACAGAAACAGCTCTTCAGAGCTTGGCCACACCTCCGGGAGTCATCATCACCACCGGCGAATGAGAAGTCCTACTCTATCATGTGACCCAGTTCTCAGCCAATAATATCTCGCCATCTTGGGTTCTATAAAAGGGTGGTGCGTGAATGTTGGGAGTGCTCGTAACACATATGTCTTCCTTGTGGATTTAAACCGTGATGTTCAATCAGTCTTTCTTCTTGAAGACGTCTCGCTTTTTCCTGGCTCAAAATGTTTTTTTTTTTTAATCTGCCAGTTTTAATGTTGCTCCAGAGCAGTGTTTTTCAACCTTTTTTGAGCCACGGCACAGTGTTTTCATTGAAAAAATCCCGAGGCACACCACCAACCAAAATTGTAAACAAAGATACACTGTATCCGCCTATATTAAATATATAGTAATTCTTATCAAAGTGTCTTGAATAGGAATGAAAAGAACACAAAAATGTATTTTATCATGTTTTATATTTCTTATTTCAAATTGCACTTAACATGAAATTGCACTTAACATGCCTTGAAATAAACCTGAACAGTGCCACAAATTGTGGTCTTAAAATTAAAGATGATGAAATTGCACTTAACATGCCTTCAAATACACCTGAACAGTGCCACAAATGTGGTCTTAAAATTAAAGATGATGAAATTGCACTTAACATGCCTTCAAATACACCTGAACAGTGCCACAAACTGTGGTCTTAAAATTAAAGAGGATGAAATTGCACTTAACATGCCTTCAAATACACCTGAACAGTGCTACCATTCTCTCTACATTTTACTCAGTGTGAAACCTGTGCCTGTTTGGATGAACACAAAGCTGATATTCTGGCAGGAATTGAAGAAAGACACACACGAAGCTCTTCCTCAACAGCTCTCAGTCTCTCTCTGTTTTTAGTTTTTATGGCAGTTAGGCTGGAGAAGCTCACTTCACACAGATATGTTGTGGAAAATGGGAGCAATGTCAAAATAGCTTTGTTTGCCAGAAAGGGGAACTCCTTGGCAGCAGTCAACCAAAAACTGTCCAAAGGAAGATCAGCAAAGCTCAGCTTTAAACCACGATTTTGTCTCAGTTCAGTTAGTTCTTCCTGCTCCTGTAAAGTCATGTTCCTGCCAACAACTGCTGAGCTGTATGGGTCCCTAACAAAGTCATAGCATTCAGTGTTTTCTGAAGAGAAGTAAAATGACATCTTCTCGTTGAGAGTTTCTAAATGCGTACCTATTATTTCACACAGTGCAGCAGTGTTGACATTTTGCCATTTCTTGGTTAGTGGGAACATTTCAAGGTTGCCACTGTCCACATGTTGTTTCCAGAGGTGCACCTTTGAGCGGAATCCATTAATTTTATCTGTACTTGTTAGCATGTTTTCATTTCGGCCCTGCATTCGTGCATTCAGTTCATTCAGATGTTGAAAAATATCTGCCAGGTATGCCAACCTTGCACACCACTCATCATTTGCAAGCAGCTTTGAATAATCCGACCTCTCATTTGTCAGATACACTCTGAGTTCCTCCCGCAGCTCATACACACGGGCCAGTACCTTGCCACGCGACAACCATCTGACCTCTGTATGAAAACGCAGGGTCTTATGGTCCGCTCCCATTTCCTCACACAAAGCTGCAAATATGCGGCTTTTCATAGGTCTTGTCTTCACAAAGTTTACCATCTGCACAACATCATTCATCACAGGAGCCAGGTCTGCTGGTAAAGTCTTGGCCATGAGGGCCTCACGGTGTAAGAAACAGTGCGTAATAATTACATCTGGGTTTCTTTCTTTCACTCTGCTTACCATGCCTTTGGTGCGCCCGACCATGGCTGCAGCTCCATCAGTGCAGACACTCGTGCAGTTTTCCCACTTAAGTCCTCCTTGTTCCAAATATTCAGATGTGACCCGAAAAATTTCCTCTCCTGTTGTCCTTTCTGGCAATGTTTTGCAAAATAGGAAGTTTTCTCTGATTGTGTCTCCATCCACAAAACGCATGTAAAGTAAAATCATACACTCTCAGGTATTAAACTCATAATTAAACTCATGTATTAAACTTTTCACCTCATGTTAAGAATCATGCACTCCAAATGACTCTGTGCATCTTGTGACCATCTTGATCTGCTGACTCTGTGCATCTTGTGACCATCTGTGCGAAACCAACCATTTGTTCCTTATTTTAATGTCATGTTCCTCATTTTATCTGCTGATTAAACTGTGACCTTCTCGTGTTAGTCTAAAAACACTGTTGCATTATAAGAAAGTGCTGAATGCTCATTTTCCATTTGCTGAATGCTCATTTTCCATGTGTTATCAGAAGTTTCCACCTTGTGATAGATAAGCACCTCCTCGTTCCACCCATTGTACCACCCTGTTCCTCCCTCAACCCCTCCCCAAATTAGCTCCTCCTATACGAGGGTTTTAATCCATGCTGTGTTACTCTCTGAGCTCAGAGCAGAGCCAGACAGCTTCAGTGCCTGTATTATTTCTGTTCTCAATCTTGCAAGATTCATTAAATCTTTTAAACTTGAACTTCGTTTGGACAGCCTTGCCTCGTTATTCAGTTTATTTCACAATCTGGCGTCACGAACAGGATATTGCGTTTGACTGGACCGCCGCTGGAGACGACCGGACGGGACCCGGGACCGTGGGTCTGTAAGACCTGCTCCTCTTTCCTCGAGTAGACTTCAGAGACGAGAGGACGTTTCGGTCCTCACAGCGGGAGAGCCAGCATCGACAATATTCAACGAACCAACGAGAAGGCTGGGAGGTAAAGTAAAAATCTCTTTTCAAGTTTGAAAGATTTAAGCTGGAGTAAAACTGAGACGAGACGCGTTCAAGGACCGTAGGAAATTTGAGCGTTTATTTTTAAACGAAAGAACACGTAAGTCGTTGTGAGCGCGAGAACACGTAAATCGCTGTGAGCGTTTTATTTTTAAAACGCAAGAGCACGTAAATCGTTGTGAGCGCGAGAACACGTAAATCGTTGTGAACGTTTATTTTTAAGAACGCAAGAACACGTTAAAATTGTGAGCACTCGATAGTGCAAGAACAATTTGCGCGTTAAACTCTTAACGCAGGAAGGTCCGTCCGAAAACCAAGCACGTAGGTAATTCAAATGTAGAAATACGTTAATAAATTACCGCCAATCGTGCCGCACGTAGGTTGTTATGAGGTAGAAATACCTTAAAGACTGCCGCAAATCGTGCTACAGCAGAAGTAAATTTGGGGAGCGCTCGATAAAAAGGAAAAATAAAAAGCAAAAAATAACAAATAAAAATAGATAAACCTGTGTAGTTACACTCGTTTTGAGATAAAATAAAATAATTAGGCGAATAAGCTGGTTATAAAACAGATAAATAAATTCATTCAAAAATAAATAGGTATACAACTTGGTTTTAAACAATAAACAAATTCATTCAAAAATAAAATAGGCAAATAACCTGTTTTTAAAACAGGTAAAATTAACTGAAATATTAAATAAATATAGATAACAAATAGAATTAAATAGATATAGTAAAAAAGTAAATAAAACAGACATTTAAATCAAATAAAAAAAACAAAATGGGAACAAAAAACAGCAAAAGCGAAGCTTATATACCATGCGGGCCTGAAATTGACCGTATGCGAAGACTTCACGGTGATTTGTGTCTAAGTTTTGTGCCACAGTGGCATTGTAAATTCAATTTTCCAAGAAATGGATCGTTTGATCCACAGGAAATACAAAAATTAGAAGAACAATTGTTAGAACAAAAACGTAAGATCTGCAGCAAGAAAAAGATTCCACAAGGTGAGTTGTTAACAGTGACCAATCATGAGCAAGCTTTTAAGCTGTGGAAAAATGAATCCAAATTACAAAGTCAAAGAGTAATATCAAAAAGTCTTCAGATGACCCAGAAGATTAAGAAAGCAGACCAGAAGGCTCCAAAAGAGACAAAACATTTAGGAAAGAAAAATAAGAAAGGGACAGAAACACAAACTAACCCACTCAATGTTTCTTTCTCTCCCTCTGCTCCACCTGCGACTGGATCTTCTGGCCTCCCACCTCTCACCGTGCCGCTGTATCCTTCACTGGCACATCTGAGTTCACCCCAACCACCACCGTACCCTGAGCCACAGAGAACTGGACAACTTTCAGACTGGTTTCTGGACATGGACATGGACGATGACTTCCAAGGCTCCAAGAAAAAGGAGAAACCAGGAACGTCAACTGAATCAGGTACTGACAACACACCTGACTCTTCATCCTCACCCTCTGATTTGACTGACATCTCAACATCAGACACTGAACATGAGGAAATAGGTTCTGGTGGACCAGCCAGGAACACAAGACTTCAAGCTGACATAAGTCAGCTTAAGCAAAAAGCAAGTCAAATTCAAGAGGAAATTGAAAAAACTCAACAAGAAATTGCAGACAAAAAGAAAGACAAAACCACCATCATCACTGCACCCATGATTGAGGTGGGTGGGCTGAACAATCACAATTGGTCTATAGACCTTGGCCACACGCCGTGCTGATTGACATGGCCAAGCAGCACCTGCCTGATAGAGCCCAAGGTGGAGAAGTGATAGCTCTGGCATTGATCACGTTAGTCAGAGTGATAAGACCAACTCTCCATGAGATAAAGGTCATTTTATCAGCAATATATGGCCTTGGGTTTGTCTCCCAAATTAACCCTGAACTTTTTGAAAAGGAAGACGGTTTTCAACTCGTCAGTCCAGACATCAACGCAACAAGCAACGAGGAGTATTTGAAAAATGTAAAAGAAATTGGGGAAAGCCTGGTTAAGGTGTTCCCAGCTACTCCTTGTTATGCAGACATTGCGAGCACGACCCAGAAACCTGATGAAACTCCACAAGACTACGTGAACCGTCTCCTGCCCATCTTCAAAACCCACTCAGGCATCCGTGAGCCTGACGGGAACTGGAGACACGACACAGCCCCCTCACCATTTGAAAACATCTTCTGCCAGGCGGTCCTGAACGGCTTTCTCTCACCAATAAAGAAATCAATCAAGACCACCTACATAGGCTGGAAGAAGAGACCACGCCTGACTGATCTCCTGAATCATGCTGAGCACGCATGGGACCTGCAGGTGACAGAGGTCACCACCACTCAGAAGAAAAAACAAAAACTGCATGATGACGCTCAACTGACTCTGCTTCAAGCAGCCACTCAGCTGACCCTGAACCAGGCCCAAGCTGTAAATCACCCTCCAACAGCTGCGAATCACCCTCCAGCAATTCAAAAAACTGATTTTGCTCCACCTAGACCACAGCCATGCTTCAACTGTGGAAGCCTGGATCACTGGGTCCACCACTGTCCACACCGACAAGGACCAAGAGGCCGAAACCAAGTTCGCAACAGGTACGGCAACCGAGGCAGAGGTCAGTTCAGGCCCCATCCAAACCAAGGGCCCAACTGCAACCAAGACTTCAACTTCAGACAAAACCAACATCAAGGCCCGCCCCAAGGCAGAAACGAAGCTGGACTCAGGGGTGGACAAAGCCAGAGGGGTTACTCAACCTGACTAGCCGAAGATGGTGGGAGCCAGGGATTTCAGACCGCAAGTGCCAGCACACACACACCTGTTTCTGAAACAAATGACATACACACACATACATACACAGGAGAAGTTATTCCTACTTACTTCAAATACACTCAAGCTGCTTATCTGAAACTACCAATGATAACTGCAGTGGTTGAAAACATTTCATTACAATTTCTTGTAGATTCAGGAGCAACACAGTCATTGATCATGCGTAAATGTCTTCCAAATGCTCCACTTTCTAACAAAATTGTCCATTCCACAGGTGCATCTGGCCGGACAGTTCCTGAAGCGGTCACAGTTCCGCTCAAGATCATCGATCCTTTTGATCATGAAACACATGAACATCAGTTTTTGCTTTCTGACTCTTGCCCAATAAATTTATTAGCAAGAGATTTGATTCTGAAATTTAGATTGGCAATAAACTGTGCACCTGATGGTTTGACTGTGTCTAAACAATTAGAGTCTGATGCTCTGGTCTCTCTCACACCTGAATTATTGTTCATTTTTCAGTGGTTGTTAATTGATCCACATCAGAGACATACTCTGCTTTCAATGGCCAGAGAAAGGCTGCCACCTAGTGTCTGTTTTATGACTGAACCACATCTACACTGCACTGCTCATGTCGTTTCAGATCCAGCTGACCCATTAGGGGACTCATTTCTGCAAACACAGACAACACAACTTGTCACCACATCCATCTGTTGGACACAAGACTCATGTTTTGTGCTGATAGATTTGAACAACAAAACAACACCTCAGACAAGTTACTTCACAGTACCTGATTCATTTCCTCACATTTCACTAGCAAAGCCACCTGACTCCCAATGGCAATCTCTAGGTCCTCTAGCACTTAGAGCACACACCACACATGACTGGGAACCACGTGATGATTGTTCCTTCTCACCGTCTCTCAACATGTTTAGGCAAGATTTTTGCCTCATGCTGACAGCACGGCCAACAAAAGAAGTGATTGATAACAATGCATGACTAGTTACGTCCATGATGTCTCTGGACGACACTGAATTGGCAGACGTCCCCGCCCATCTCTGGGCCACAACTAAATTTGATTTCGGGTTAATTAAGGGCCAAAAACCAATTGAAATAACACCAAAGTCTTCTTATAGACCTAAAATAGCCCAATACCCACTGAAGCCTGAAGCAGAAAAAGGTATCACTCCAGTTTTCCGCTCTTTGCTGGAAGCAGGCGTGATAATCCCCTGCCCTGAGTCACCAGTAAGAACTCCCATCTTTCCAGTCAAAAAGATCAGACCTACTCCTCCAGATGAATGGAGGTTTGTTCAAGACTTAAGAGCAGTTAATGCCTCTGTCCAAGCAAGAGCACCCATTGTACCTAACCCTTATGTCATCCTTTCTCAGATCCCTGCAGGCTCCACATATTTCAGTGTGATAGACTTAGCAAATGCGTTTTTTAGCGTTCCAGTTCACCCCAACAGCCAGTTCTGGTTTGCTTTCCAATTCCTGGGCAAGGCTTACACTTTTACACGGCTTCCACAAGGGTACTGTGAGTCCCCAACCATTTTTCATCAAGCACTGAATGATAGTTTGATGAGTTTCTCTCTGCCTCATGATTGTGCTTTGTTACAGTACGTGGATGACTTGCTTCTGGCTGCACCATCTGAACAGTCTTGTAAAGAGAACACGATCAGACTGCTGACATTTCTTGCAGAACAAGGTCACAAAGCATCATTGTCAAAATTGCAGTTTGTACAAACCACTGTCACTTTTCTTGGACACAGGATCTCCAGAGAAGGAAGAGAAATTGCTGACTCGCGTGTTGAGGCGATTGTTAAACTGCCATTACCGGTAACAAAAAAACAACTCATGTCTTTTCTAGGTCTTTGCGGTTACTGTAGGCATTTCATCCCAAACTACGCTGAGATTGAGGCTCCTTTAAGAAAGGTATGTCATGACAAACACTTACAAATGAGCTCACATGTCACGTGGACAACTGAGGCACTGC
>JBBPBX010020795.1:0-38750 GCA_038048925.1 Garcialebias charrua | reverse complement strand
CTGTATGAAATATTTGAGATAAAATACGATTTTTTTATTCGTGTTTTTAGAGACAAAATCGTCTTGTGTTAGCTTCCGTTTTATTTCCGTATATATTTTAGATTAGACCATTTCGTCAATTTATTAAGGAACGGTTAAAGCTTCAGTATGTAGCTTTTTTTATGGACATATTTCTTCACTCTGTCACTACCTCCTGACAGACTGATGTTAGCCAGGTAATCTCTGAAAAAAAATATATATATATATTGTCCCCTTGCTTCTCCAGGTGGTAAATAAGCATTTCTAAAAAGAAAAGGTGACCCGCCATTTTCCAGCCAATAAAAACAGAGTTTGTAACCAGCCAATAAAAACAGAGCTTGAATTTGAATCAGCCAATAAAAACAGAGCTTGAATTTGAAATTCAACAGACCACAAGGGGGCAGAGCCACATATGGCTCTGAGGGGGAGGGATCAGAATGCTTTGCCTGTTGAAAATATTTCTAAGTTCTGCAGTTCTACAGAAACTGCATACTGAACCTTTAAGCTCAGGAACCCTCGTGCTGTAATGTCAGCTATAATTTTTAGCAAACAAATAATTGTTTTTACCGTGTTAATCTTCTTAAAAGCCTTGCTGTGCACTCCTGTGGCAGACATTTGCAGCAGAGCCACGGTGAACACTCGGTCGGACCACATTTCCGGGTTGTCAGCGGTGACGCGTAACGTCAGCGGTGACGCGCTACGTCGGTGGTGACGTCAGGCGCTACTTATACGGCGAAGCGACATATTTATGGATTCTTCCAAATTATTGCCAATAATTGGACAAAGCGACTTATACGGGGAAGCGACTAATGTGGCGAAAAGTACGGTAATCATGCAAACATGGAAGATTTTTTAGCAAAAAAAAAATCATATATTTGTATCTGACCATCTTGTCGTAATTACTGGGATGTTTTTGTATTTATTTTTTAAATAATTAAACTGTGGCTCTTTGAAAAACAATTTTTTATTTACTTTTATAGTTTACCTTATTAGATTAATGGAACATTTTCCTACCAACTAGGATAATTTTAGTGACGTTAATCAATACGCTTTGACTGCATTTTCTTGCTGCTGCGCTACAGTTAGTTATGGCTCGTAAACTCCTGTTGCAGGCACTTTAAACAGGAAAGTTGTTGGTTTGTTTTCTCATTATTTTGTCATGTTTGGCTTTGCTTTGAGAGTTTCATTTTATTTTCAGTAAATTTTTTCCCCCGTAAAGGCATGTTATTCTCAATTTAGGCCATTTAAGGGGAAGTTTTATAGTCACAGTTGTGCTAAATAAAATGGACAGATGAAAGTGGATTTATGTGTATGTATTTTCTATGAGCTTCCTGATTCTTCTGTTTCTGCACTTTGTGTCTGTGCAACTTTAAGAATCAGGTGGGGAGCTCAAACGCTACGGTTTGTAGCTACACACACACACACACACACATGCTTACACATTGCAGCCTCACCTGACCTTGAATCCTCTGTTCCAACAGGAACATCTGAAGCTGCTTTAACTCACAAAGCAGTTGCATGGCTGCTCCAACCTTGTAGCTGTGAAGTCAAAAGTCACACAACATCCAGTCCATGTGGTGTGAAGCTAAAACCATTTAGTTTCATCCCTCAGATTTAAAGGGAGGGAACACAGGTTGCTCCTCACTTTCTGTGGTCTGTAAGGAGAAACCGCTCATCTGCTCGGAGAACTCACTGTTAGATGAATCAGGTTAGATCGTTGTCGAACATCCTGATTATGAACCAACATCATGACTGTTGTGGGCTTGAGGAAAAATCTACAAGGAGCAAAATCTGGGAAACGTTTGGTTCATTGTAAGCAAAAGAAAACCTAATAATATGCAGCGTGTTTGTTGTAAAATCTAAACAGCTGACTACTGTAAGACTTTTTCCAGTCCACAGGGCCGATACAAGGTATTTGAGGTTTAGACCTGCCAGAGCCACGTTCAACGTGATGTTTATCAAATGTTTAAAGGTGTCTGTTCCAGCTGCTGTTGATATGCCGTATTGCTTTACATTATTAGTGTTTAGCATATACCATATTTTTCAGACTATAAGGCGCACTTAAAATCCTTTATTTTCGTCAAAAATCGAAGTGAGCCTCATGTATTAATTCTGGTTGTGCTTACTGACCTCAAACAGATTTTATATGGTTGTGAATGAGTTCAATAAAGTTTGACTTACCTGACTGTTTTGTTTCACTTAATGCACCTTATAATCCAGTGCACCTTATATTGTAGTCTGAAAAATACGGTATCTTGGATCTTTCCATTTATCGTCTGTTTATTGTATATCTTAGAGATCCTTATATACAGTTTCTTTTTACACTTGATATTAGGGATGTGCCGATCGATCGGTAACCGATCAATCGGCACCGATAATCATTAAAGCGGATGTGATCGGCTTTTGCCTTCAATTACCGATCACAGAGCCTGTGATGCGAAGTTTGCTAACTGCAAAACGTGCGACGAAAAAGTACCTCGTGGAGGAATTTCAACGAAGTCCTTCAACACAACAAACCTAATTCGTCATTAAAATGTTTTAATACGTTTTAATAACTTACCAAAAGCCGTCTGCCAGCGCCGCCATAAGCAACAACTGTTAGCATGTAGCCCCACCGAGTAGCCCCACCGAGTCCGCTCCGCTGCGCAGTTACGGGCAGTCCAGTTTAGCTGCGGCTTCAAAAAGGCTGTCGGCTTTGTTATTCCAAGTTAGCTGGGTGTCCCCCGATATCTTCTGCTTCCAGTCCGACATCGAGGCGAGCTCCAGGAACCTCTGATCGCACAAAGCCGGCTGTCTGCGGCAGCTCCGGTGCTGGGGTCCGGTTTAGCATGTTAGCCTTAGCTCATACCATGAGCTGCTGGTCTCGCGCGGTGCTGTAGGAGCGCTCGGCGGAGCGATCGCGGCTGCTGCTCCAGTCCTGAGACATTCACAGAGTTCAGGGAGTGTTTCCAGTTAATTTATCCGTATGAGGCATCCTCTTATGGGAGAAACAGTCCTCCAAAAGCCGAGTGCCGAGTGTGGAACTAATGAATGTAAAATGGCGGAGGCGGTATTTCCTGGTTCTTCTTCTTCTTCTATAGAGTTGAATGGCGGTTGGCGAACTCATATTAAGCGCATTACCGCCACCTGGTTCCCGCAGGAAGTTGTTCAAAAAAGCACGAAATTATTTAAAAATAATAATAATGATACTTTACGTATTTATAAAGCCATTTGTAAAAACAGCCAACAGTGCAGCTTTAAGTAGCAAATGGGGTATTTTAGTTTTTTATATGAAGTAATAGATGTGTTTTTTTTTTAAAAACAATAAAAAACCTTTTTTTTTATTGAAAGTTAGTAAGGTAAACATTTTTCTTTGATAATGCAGTTGATAATTACTTTTATTTACTTTGTTCTCTGAAATAAATTAGTAAAAATATGTTTTTGTCTGAATTATGGTGATTTTATGGTTCTGAAAATAACATGAGTGCTGCTTCTGGCTACAAGATCTGAAAAGTTTTCAGATCTTGTAGCCAGAAGCAGCACTCATAAATTACAGGTAAGCCATTTGATCGGTGATCGGTGATCGGTTTATGTGATCGGCTCACATATAGGCAATCGGTAATTGTGATCGGTATCGGTGATCGTCACACATAGGTGATCGGTATTGGTATCGGTTTTAAAAAACCTGATCGGCACATCCCTACTTGATATTATTGCTATTTTGGGGTGTAAATATGACCTTGAGTACCACATTGAGTACCACATGTACCACATGTGGTGTGAATGACTATAAACTTGAACTTGAATAAAAGTGGACCAGACCATTGCTTTAATCCACATACAGTAGTCACTTGATTATTGCTGGGGTTACGTCAAGATCCGTGTCAAACTTGAGTCTGGATCACCTGCAACCCAGTTACCAGTGAAGCTACTACAACTTGAAGGACGAGTTCATCTTCAGGATTGTTTGTAACTTTCCTGTCAGTTCTGACCTTAATAGATAGATCGTTCTTCTGACTTTGCGTTGCAAAACTTTCCCTCCATTTCTGCAAAAAAGCTGCGGCCGGAAGCACTGTTGACTTCAGGGTAGTGTAGTTTTTTTTGACTGGCGTTACAATGTAGGCTTATTGAAAGAAAACTACAAAATGGTGGCGCTTGTCCGAAGTATTTTTTGTTTTTTATGTTAACTTTTGATCTCATACTGTCCCAGTCACGTGAGTAATATTAAAGTTGACAATTGTTGGAAAAACTGCGAAAGAGCGAGTCTGTGAAAGTCGAACCACGAAGTAGCGAGGGACTACTGTACTCTGGTAAAATCACGTACGTCATACGCTGAGTCTGAACACAACTAGAGCCAAGCTGTAGGACCTCCTCGGAAACTGTTGTGACCCCATACAGGCTGCAGAGCAGCTGAATGTCCTGGAGTAATACAATTACAAATCAGCTCAGCTGCAGTCAGGTTCAAAATAGGTAACATAATTTCTCTGTAATGTTCTAAAGATAGTGTTTTTTTAGGTGAAAGTTTTAATAAACTTTTTTTTCTATCAGAAACTTTCTCATTTTGTCAGGATTGATAATCAACGTGGATTACAAGGTGCCGTATGGATGAGTTTCTGTTTGATTTAATCTGCTGGTTCAAGGTTGAGTGTATTCGGACAAGCTATACAAATTAGAAAGTTCCTGGAGAAACTTTTGACGGGGAGTTGGGAACTGTCACGCTGCTGCCAATTTAAAAATTTGACTTGACATTATGTTCTGGGGTTTGGTCTCAGCTACAGTTATACCAAATTTCATCTCGGTATGGCAAAGTATCAATGATGTATAGTCATTTTTTCCCCCCATTTAGCTAAGGCGGCTATCTTGGATTTTTGATTTGGATTCAGTATGTGAGTATGTGAGCATTCTCAGCTATAACCACACCAAATTTCAGTTCTAAATGTGTAAAAATAGCTGAGTTAAAGCCGTTTACCAGTAAAAGTAACTTCATGTGATGAGTGTTCCATCAGGTGTTTTGTATGGGAAAAATTACGTATTTGTTTGCAAATTTCGTCTCCATGGTAACTTGAAACACCTATTAAAGCAATAGCACACATCGTGGCACCGAGCCAGTTGTTTTGATTAGGGATGTGCACTATGGCATAAAATTCATATCACGATATGTATTGTGATGGGTGGTGGTAACGCTATATATCACGATATGTTTTTGGTAGAAAACTTGAAATAAGAATGGAAAAAAAAGCATAGGGTGTCCTTTTGCCATCATTTATTTTGAAAACTGCTATACCACAAAATAATCAAGAAAATTCCATTAGCTCCAGAGAGTTTTTAAATAATAAACAAATCAAGTATCAAGCTTCTTTCTTGTAGTACAAAACAGTGCAAAAGATATCAAATGTAGTTTTAGCAATATGTTTTAAACAAAATAATATGTTGTAGTCTTCTTCTCACTTAAGAAATGAACAGCAACAGAGCAGCATGTTACACTGTAAACATTTCACCCTCCAACCCTCCAGTGGGCGTCTCCTTCTGCTTTAAGGAGAGCTGACACAAAATGGCGACCAGTTTCCTCTGTGGCTTTGACCAGAGGGTCTCACAGTAAAATCACACAACACAGCGTTCTTTTCACAGATCAGAGAGCAGGTTTCTCTAAAGCTGACCAATGCTTACTTTTAACTTTTGACGGAAAAAAAAACAACGACTTTAGACGGAACACATTGTTTTGTGCGTGTGTCCGAATACGGCAACAAATACGGCAAGCCGGCCGTTGTTAGCTTCTAGCTTCACCGCTTAGCTCTTGAAGAAAAGACTTTAACACCAATTAAGCACAGTTTTGAACCAAAAAAGTAACAATTAAATCAGACAACTCTGATTTTACATTGGACACGGCATTACTGCGGTTAGCTGGTAGAAGACGGATCTCTATCGTAGGCTAATTGTTTCTACCGTGTACCGTTTATATCGCGCATTCCTAGTTTTGATATAATATTTGTGGGGGTACACATTGCAATTTGTGCCGCATTAATGTTGATGTAAGAGTAAGATATAAAGTTAAGAAACCCTTGTTAGGTGGATTATGATAGGGGCTGCCTTATACTAGGCAGTCCCCAATAATCGTAATTCAACTTTGATGGCTTGCTATACTTGTCATTATTTATTTAATTAAAATCTAGTAAAGTAGCAGTAAAGGCTATTTTAATGTTTTTTCTTCTTCAGTGAACGTTAGATTTATTTTTGCATTAAAGAGGTTTAATGTGGGATCAATGGTTTGTAGTGGTGTAACGGTACACTAAAATCACATTTCGGTTCGGTTCAATTACAAGGAGGGCTCAGTTCTGTTAATTTTCGGTACAAAAAAGACAAAATAAAGACGTACAAATCGTTTATTTGGAAAATATGTCAAGTAAACCATACGTTTGTATAAAAATAAATGAAAGCGACCCATTTGGATGATATTTTAAATAAACGGCACTTTTTACAATAAATAAACTATACTAATAAAAATCTTAATAAATACAATAACAGTCAGAACCAGAACAATAAGCAGCAACAGACTGTTTACAATCAAGTTTTAAGTTTTTGTCCAAAAAAACCAACTTGTCCACATTTTCTGCTAAAAGCACATATCTAGTTGCAGTGAATATCTCTACTCTAGTGTTGGAGAAAATCATCTCAATAACAACAGATAGCAGTAATAAAGAGGTAGAGTTTAGCTAATTTTGCAGAGTGGCTGTATTTGGCCTCATTACTCACAACCTCTTCTTGGACCTGTTCCCACCTGTCTCTGGAAAAGTTCAGAGTTCAGTCATCACAGACTTCTTAGATGGAGGTGATCTCTGGTGGATTTCCCTGAAGAGGAAGAATCCTCTGTTATCTCTGTCCCAGACTGGAAATAAAAGAGGTAAAAAAATAGTAAGATTATAACTTTAAAGTTAAAACGCCAAAGTCAAAGTCAACTTTATTGTCAGAACTGCAATATGTACAGGACATACACAGGACCGAAATTGCGTTTCTCTCAGTCCCTCGGTGCAACAGTAACCACTTAAACATTGAAACACTGAAACATATAATAATAGACATAAGCATAAAATAGTAAAACTGTAACACTGTCCTGAGTTTTTGCATAGTGGTATAAGAGTATGAAAATTTACACCAACTCTAAAACTAAAACTAAAACACTAAACATTTAATGAACATAATACTGTCCTGAGTTTTTGCATACTAGTATAAAAAAGTATAAAAAGTATAACTATAAAATAAACTAAAGGTTCTAGCATTGACATTTGCAAAGTGGCAAAGCAGCATATGAGCTAATGTACACAGTATATGTATGAGGCAGTAGTTGATGTTGTTATAGAGGCAAAAGTGGCATATGCATATCTTTTTGAACGGTTGTTATGAGGTGGTTGAATCTCTCGGTCGTCGTCGTCGACGTCGTCGTCATCAGTGCAGGGCTTTAATCAAAGTCAAAGTCAACTTTATTGTCAGAACTGCAATATGTACAGGACATACACAGGACCGAAATTGCGTTTCTCTCAGTCCCTCGGTGCAACAGTAACCATCTAAACACTAAACACTAAAACATTTAATAAACATAAGCATAAAATAGTAAAAAAGTGTAACACTGTCCTGAGTTTTTTCATAATAGTATAAAAGTATGAAAATTTACACCAACACTGAAACACCAAACACCCCTAAAACACCAAACACCCAATGAACATAAGCATAAAATGAAATAATAAAAGTGTAATACTGTCCTGAGTTTTTGCATAGTAGTATGAAAAGTATAAAAACGTAAATCTATAAAATAAACTGAAGTTTCTAGCGTTGACATTTGCAAAGAGTGGCACAGCAGCATATAAGTTGATGTACACAGTATATGTATGAGGTAGTTGATGTTGGTATAGAGGCAAAGTGGCATATGAAGTAAGGCACATAAGGCACATTTGGCATCCTTAGATAAGGCTAGTCAGAGAATGCTGTATATGTATCTGCAGTAGTGTAGATAAAAGTAGTGTAAATGTAAACAGTAGTAATAAATGTAAAGCAGTAGTAATAAATGTAAACAGTATTAATAAATGTAAACAGTGAATGTAAACAGTAGTATGACTATAGGCAGTAATGTAATACAAACATTAGTGCAAATATGAGAAGTAGTGCAAACTGAATGAACACATGACCGAGAGTTTAGTGAATAACCCGTTTGATGACACAGAGTCCAGTGTTAAAAACTTTGTGTTGAGTGGTAATGTGTGAGAAAGTTTTTTGTGTTAAGGCAGTTCAAATGGGAGGGGAGGCAGAGCAGGCAGAGTGTTTAGCATTCTGACTGCCTGATGAACAGAGCTGTCTCTCAGTCTGCTGGTACGAGCCTGGAGACTCCTCAGTCTCCTCCCTGATGGCAGCAGTCTAAAGCGGCTGTGTAGTGGGTGTGTGGGATCACCTGCCATGCGGTGGGCTTTCCGAGTGAGGCGTTTGCTGTGTAAGTCCTGCAGTGAGGGCAAGGAGGTGCCGACGATCTTCTCAGCTGCTTTCACGATGCGCTGGAGGCTCTTGCGGCAGGATGCAGTGCATGCACCAAACCACACAGTGATGCAGCTGGTCAGGACACTTTCTATGGCACCTCTGTAGAAGGTGCACATGATGGAGGTTGAAGCTCCAGCCCTTTTCAGCTTGCGGAGAAAGTAGAGGCGCTGGTGAGCCTTCTTCGCCAGTGCTGCAGTGTTCCTGCTCCAGGACAGGTCCTTTGAGACGTGCACTCCCAGGAACTTGGTGCTGTCCACTCTCTCCACTGCGGTGCTGTTGATGGTCAGAGGGGCATGTTGTGCATCCCTCTTCCTGAAGTCCACGACAATCTCCTTTGTCTTCTCCACGTTGAGAGTGAGATTGTTGTGTCCGCACCACAAGGCCAGGCGGCTCACCTCGTTCCTGTAGTCCGTCTCATCGTTGTTGCTGATGAGACCTACCACTGTTGTGTCGTCCGCAAACTTGATGAAGTGGTTGGAGCTGTACGATGGTGTGCAGTCGTGTGTTAGCAGGGTGAATAGAAGGGGGCTCAGCACACATCCTTGTGGGGCCCCTGTGTTCAATGTGATGGTGCTAGATGTGTTACTCCCGATCCGTACTGTCTGTGGTCTCCCGGTCAGGAAGTCTAGCAGCCAGTTACACATTGAGGTGTTCAGCCCCAGACTGTCCAGTTTATGGATGAGCTGTTGGGGGATGATGGTGTTGAATGCCGAGCTGAAGTCGATGAACAGCATTCTAACATAAGAGTCCTTCGTGTCCAGATGTGTGAGAGCTGTGTGGAGGGCAGAGGAGATGGCATCGTCGGTTGAGCGATTAGGTCGGTATGCAAATTGGAAGGGATCCAGGGAGGCAGGGAGGACAGATGTGATGCTTTTCATGACTAGCCGTTCAAAGCACTTCATCAGGATGGGGGTGAGTGCTACTGGGCGATAGTCATTGAGGCATGCGGGCGTTGCCTTCTTTGGGACAGGGATGATGGTGGTGGCTTTGAAACAGGTGGGGACGATGGCCTGGCTTAGTGAGATGTTAAAGATGTCCGTGAAGACCGCTGCGAGTTCCCCTGCACAGTCCTTCAGCACACGACCAGGTATGTTGTCAGGACCAGAGGCCTTCCGGGCGTTAATCTTGATGAATGATCGCCTTACGCTGTCTGAGGACAGCGCCAGCACCTGGCCATCAGGAGAGGGGGGGAATTTATGTGCAGGTGTGCTGTTACTTGCCTCAAACCGAGCGAAGAACTCATTCAGTTCATTCAGCGTAGAGGTTGAGCTGTCACAGGTCTGGGGGGGGGGTTGTAGTCTGTGATGGTCTGTATTCCCTGCCACAGACTGCGTGTATCCTTGCTGTCCTTGAAACGGTGAGCTATTTTCCTGGAATACTGCTCCTTGGCCTCACTGATGCCCTGGGTCAGGTTCTTTCTGGCTGCCTTCAGGCCCACCTGATCTCCCGCTTTGAAGGCAGCATTCCTGGCTTTCAGGAGTCTGTGAACCTCAGCTGTCAGCCATGGCTTCTGATTAGCCCGAACAGTGATGGTTTTGAGGTTGGTAACATCATCAATGCACTTGGCGATGTATGAACATACAGTGTCTGAGTACTCCTGGAGACATGTGTTGTTGTTTGTGGTAGCAGCTTCTTTGAACATACCCCAATCTGTGGTGTCAAAACAGTCCTGGAGTGCCTCTGAAGACCCCTCTGGCCACACTCGTATCTGCTTGCGGACTGGTTTTGTGACTTTCACCAGCGGCCTGTATGCTGGCTTTAGCATAACACAGATATGGTCAGAAGCACCAATGTGGGGGAGGGGGAGGGCTCTGTAGGCATTTTTCATGGTGGTGTAAACTTGGTCCAGTGTGTTGTTTCCTCTTGTTGCAAAGTTTATGTTTCTGTATGTTTTTGGAAATACACTCTTTAAATCTGCATGGTTGAAATCACCAGCCGTGATGAGAAAAGCATCAGGATGGGCTGTTTGTTGCTCACTGATGTGCAGATATAGTTCATTCAAAGCCTCACTTCTAACTTTGCTGTTGGAGCTTGGAGGGATATATACAGCAACAATCAAAACAGCTGTAAACTCCCTCGGTAAATAGAACGGTCTGCATTTAATAGTCATGAACTCCACTAAATGTGAGCAGTGTTTGTAGACCACAGCAGCATCCAGGCACCATGCTTTGTTGATGTAAACACAGAGCCCCCCTCCCCTTGTCTTACCTCCCTCGGGGGTTCGGTCCGCTCTGTAGCATGTTAGCTCCCCTAGCTGGACAGCATGGTCCGGAACGTTGTTGTTGAGCCACGTTTCCGTGAATACAAACACACAGCAGTCTCTCACAGTCTTTTGTGTCGTTCGTAGCAGGCGTATATAATCCAGTTTATTGTCCAAGGAGCGCACGTTAGCCAAAACCATGGATGGGATCGCCGGTTTGTGTGGGCTAGCTGCTAGCCTAGCTCTGACACCTCCGCGTTTACCCCGCTTCTGTTTTCTGTCACGCCGCTTGTGGCGTTTCCACGGCGGGCGCGAATGAAGGGAGGCTCAGGGCTGGCTTCCGCTTTCTGTCCAGCCGCTTGTGGCGCTTCCACGGCGGCCGCGAAGAAGGGAGGCTCAGGGCTGGCTTCCGCTTACTGTCCAGCCGCTTTTGGCGCTCCCACGGCGGGCGTGATGAATTGAGGCTCGGGGCTGGCTTCCAGAGCAGGCCGCAGTCACAAAACTCGCTCCAGGGCTTGTTGACAATAATAGTTTTAACTTTTTCATAAAGTGCTGAACTTTTTGACTGAAGTGTTGACGTGATGGATGTTGTAGCGGGACTCAATAACTTTAAAGCCGGTGCATCAACAACATTCAGACATAGATCCAGATCTTTAAAAACTCCTACAGTTTGTGTTATTGCTCTGGGCCGATCTGAATTACCTGATGAAAGTTGTTTAAATGTTGCTGCTATCGGTCTTTGCAACAAGCTGCTCTTCTGTAGAAGTCACGCTCACGTTGGGATGACGTCGTTTCAAGTCCGTTAACAAGTTAGACGTGTTGCTGCTGCAGATCCAATTTCCATGAAACAACGTCCACACACAGCTTTGGATTTGTTCACGTCTTTTAACAAGAAAGCCATAATGTTCCCAAACAGAAGAGTGCAACGAGAAGCTAGGCTGCTAATGCTACGCGTACTGTAAGATAATAGCACCGTGCTGAAACTCGCTTAGGAATTTTTTGTTCCGCGGTGGATAATCTCTTGTTAATAAAATTTAAAGAGTTAAAAAACAACCGAAACGGTACGCAGGTGGACCGAACCAAACATACCGAACGTGCCGAACCGAACGTGCCTTACTGAAACGGTTTGGTACACCCACGTGTACCGTTACACCACTAATATATACAGTACATTCATACACATACATACTGGTAAGTGGCGGGCGCTGCAGATTGAAGTGCTACCAGGTGCTGATGTAAAAAAATAAAAAAAATAAAGAAAACATAAAATAATAAAATAACTTACCCTGACTTTTGAGTTTGCTCTTTATTACTAGACTTTAAAAATAGAAAAATCCATACCTGATCTGCATTAGCCAACACAAAAATGTCTTTCATATGTTGAGCTAAAACTTTATGTGGTAGTTGAGAGTGATCCTTGACACGTACCGGTACTCTGAGCCTGACCTATGGAGGAGTGCATCAGATCACACTAACCTTTTTTCAAAGTTGCATTTTTAATAAATCTTAGTTTAGCAAAAGCAGCGGGCGACATGCACCCCATCAAGGAATCATGGGTCTTGAATTTAAACCTTCTTTAGTGCGTGTGCAGCCCATGATGACAAACCTCTTTTGTCAGGATTAAATTTTTTTAAACATTTTATTTAAGTCATAAAAAAAATTAAAAAAATAAAAATAAAACCTAAACATGTCAGTTTAGAAGGAGAAACTCTCAGCAGCCTCAGAACCATCTCCGAGTGAAACCTCAGCTCGGACCTGATGTGGCCGAGCAGAGCACGGGTGGTAAACAAGTCCTGGAACAGGTGACATCATTCAGCTCACCTGGTTCCCATGGTAACTGGGGCCTGAAGCAGCCTAACCCCTTGGAGAACCGAGGTGGTCTAGGTCTTGTTTTCCACTCAGTGTAGTAACTCTAAATAACAACAAGTGCTGTTTTTTTTTTTTTTTTTACTTTACACATGTTGGCCTCACAGATCCAATAGAAAGAGCTTCAGTCAAATAAATAAATAAATACATTGCGTTTTAAATCATATCTGACATCAAGATCAGCAGTTTGAAGGACTTTTGTTGACTTATTGAGTTGCAGGAAGCATAAAGTTTCACAGAAAATTGTTTATTTGTTGATATTTCCCCTCGTTTCCCTCTTGCTGTGTCACATCTGGTAGTAATCCAGTAATTTTCTTTCTTTCACTACAGCCCCAAACAACCTCCCCCTGATGGCGCCAAGTCCAACCCATCCAAACGCCACCGCGACCGCCTCAATGGCGAGCTGGACAAGCTCACCAGCCTGCTGCCCTTTTCCGAGGAGGTCCGGGCTCGATTGGACAAGCTGTCGGTGCTTCGCCTCAGCGTCGGCTACCTAAAGGTGAAAAGCTTCTTCAATGGTGAGTTCCTGTTTACGAATGGTCCAGGGCATGCCGTTTTTCCTGCTCCCATCTCATTCAGACAAACTCAGGTTGCATAATGATTTATTTATTTTTGTTTTTAGGGATGCACAATATTATCGGCATGGTTTTGGTATTGGCGGGTATTAGCGATAAAGTTAAATATCGGACATCGTCCATTCCATCAAAATCACTCACCAATATAAAAGGTGCTGTTAATATACATTTACATAAGGTGATATCGTGAATAAATTTGACATAAAATATAATCCTAGCTGAAGTGTTACATCAAGACAACCGTCAACATCAACGAGGACCCTCATCAATATGCATACCGCGAGAACCGATCAACAGAGGACGCCATCTCCTCTGTGGTCCACACTGCTCTCACCCACCTGGATCAGAAGGACTCATACGTGCGCATGCTCTTTGTGGACTTCACATCTGCCTTCAACACCATGATCCCCCAAACTCTGATAGACAAACTATCCACACTTGGACTAAGCCCCTCCATTTGTAACTGGGTACTAGACTTCTTAACAAACAGACCACAGTCCGTGAAGATCCACAACTTCTCCTCCTCCACCATAACCCTCAGCACTGGCTCTCCCCAAGGATGTGTGCTGAGCCCTCTTCTGTTCACTCTGCTCACATATGATTGTACAGCCACACATCCAGGCTGTCATATTGTTAAGTTTGCAGATGATACAGCGGTGGTGGGATGCATCACAAACAATGATGAGTCCAGCTACAGACAGGAGGTGGAACACCTGGAGAGCTGGTGCAAAGAGAATAATCTTCACATGAATGTGAAGAAGACAAAGGAGATGATTGTGGACTTCAGAAGGAACAAACACACCCATGCCCCACTGAACATAGGTGGATCTGCGGTGGAGGTGGTCTCCAGCTACAAATACTTGGGTGTACACTTGAATGATAACCTCAGCTGGAGCAACAACACCACCAGCCTGATCAAGAAAGGTCATCAGAGACTCTACTTCCTCAGACGGCTGAGACGAGCTGGTCTGAGCAGCCCAGTTCTCACCTCCTTCTACAGGTGTGCAGTGGAGAGCATCCTGTGCTCCAGCATCAATGTGTGGCATGGAGGCTGCACAGTTGCAGAGAGGAAAGCTCTACAGAGAGTGGTGAAGGCTGCACAGAAGTCTGTTGGAGTCAGTCTCCCCACCATCACAGACATTTACACCTCCAGATGCAGGAAAAGAGCCACCTGCATCATGAAAGACCTCACTCACCCAGCACACTCACTCTTTGCCCCACTCCCCTCAGGACGGAGGTTGAGGAGCATCAAATGTAGAACCACTAGACTGAGGAACAGCTTCTACCCTGAGGCTGTTAGACTCATGAATAAATAAATAATAAGAATAAACACTGCAAAATATCACATCATGCTGATGCTGATCTGTTTTCTTGTTGCTGTGTTCATCTGTGACCATCTGCTCATACAGACTCATGTTCGTGCTGCTGTTTATAATGATGTTTTTCCACTACATTAGGGCTTAGTGTATTACTAGTTGATGTTTCTCTTAGTTAATTCTAGATGTTATTACTGTTTTTCTCTTGCATTTGTTGTTGGATGTAACTGGGACCCCGTGTACATAATCTCGTTTTCATCACATGTACCACATGCGGTGCAAATGACAATAAAGACTCTCTGACTCTGACTCTGATTTCAGCCCCTTTTTGTCATCTGCATTTGGTAGCAGAACAAATTAACAAAGACCATGAAGGATAAAGTTGCATTTGGGCCTAAAAAATCTTATACAGCCCGGCTGAACCTGTATAATTTTTTCCAAGCCCGACCCGAAACCGACCAATTAACTGTGATTACAGGCCTGAACCCGATTATTATTATTTTTTTTTAATTTATTAAACTTTTACTGTTGCTTTACATGATTTCAAAACATATTTCAAAGAAACAAAGATATAAGAGTTATTGTTTATTAACAAGAGCCAGTGGATTATTATAATGTTATAGTTATTACAGTTATTAATGGTCGGCGGACGCGCACTACTGATGATCCAAATTGGATCGTCAGCCGCGCAAGTCCACTGATGCAGCGGCTTAGTCAAATTAAGCTTCAGGTAGGCCTGTCGCGATGAACAATGAATCAATTAATCGCATGATGAATGAAAATTATCAACCTCATTTTCATTTACCAGCTTTATTGTTTCTTTGTCTCTCATTCTACTGAAAACACTGGATGACAAAAGGCTCAACTCTGGTGTACTTAACTGACTCCTCCCTTTCTTCTTTCTCTTTAAAATCCATTTTAACCATCCACAATTGCGTTATTGGATCGTTAAAATAAGCTAAGCTGAGAATATAAGCTAAGAGCTAAGCTAACAGGTCAACTTTGGTAATAAACCTCCATCTTATCGAGCTCCAAAATTCACGTTTGAAACCCGTGCCTTTGTGTAAAAAGTTGTTTTTCTCTGCAAAAAGAAGCTGCGAATTTGTTTACTGATATTTTATTAAAAGTTATGTGAAAAATGCTATGCTAAAGAGCTCAAATCACCGAGCGTCCACCATGTCAGCCCATGTCAGAGTCGAGTCAGAGTCAGAGAATCCTTATTGTCATTTGCACCGCATGTGGTACATGTGATGAAATGAGATTATGTACACAGGGTCCCAGTTACATTCAACAACAAAATGTAAGAGAAAAACAGTAATAACATCTAGGATTAACTAAGAAAAACATCAACTAGAAATACACTAAGCACTAATGTAATAGAAAAACAAAATCATTACAAACAGACAGCCGCACGAACATGAGTCTATATGAGCAAATGGTCACATATGAACACAGCAACAAGAAAACAGATCAGCATCAGCATGATGTGATATTTTGCAGTGTTTACTCTTATTATTTATTTATTCATGAGTCTAACAGCCTCAGGGTAGAAGCTGTTCCTCAGTCTAGTGGTTCTACATTTAATGCTCCTCAACCTCCTTCCTGAGGGGAGTGGGGCAAAAAGTGTGTGTGCAGGGTGAGTGGGGTCTTTCATGATGCAGGTGGCTCTTTTCCTGCATCTGGAGGTGTAAATGTCTGTGATAGAGGGGAGACTGACTCCGACAGACCTCTGTGCAGCCTTCACCACTCTCTGCAGAGCTTTTCTTTCCGCAGCTGTGCAACCTCCATGCCACACATTGATGCTGGAGCACAGGATGCTCTCCACTCCATGTAACGTCAATGGCCCATCCTCCCATTTTTCTTAAAGAGCCACGGTGCTCATCTATCCATCCTTTGGTTCAAACATTCTTATACTGCCATCAGATGGTCAAAAAAGGTACTACACTCCAAACAAATCAAGATTTCTTCTAAAATTTGACAATTAATTCTTGATAAATTCAAACAATATTATTGTTTATTTCAATAATTTCTGAGATAATTAATTGCCCAGCAAAATTTGTTATCATGACAGGCCTAACTTCAGGTAGGTCGTTGGCAGTGAGCCATCTGGATTTTTTTTTATTACCTCTTTGAACCGACCAGTTGGTGCATCTTCAAATGGCCACGCGTGGCTGGCGATCCAAGTCATGTGGCCGACGATACAAATTGGATCGTCAGCCATGCATGTCTGCTGATGCAATCAAAAGCCCGACGTGACTCGGCCCGTCCATAAAGTACATTATTTTGGCCTGGCCTGGCCCGAATTGTGGGTCGTGCTGGGCTGGCGCAGGCCAGGGTTAGAAATGACAGCGCTAATGCAGAATAATGTACTGTAGTATTTTAACTCCACAGCAGAGAAAGCTAAATAGTCTCTGTAGGTTTATGGAAAAAATATCGGTATTGGTATCGGTTATCGGTCAACAATTCAAAATTGTTCATCCCTAATTTTGTTTGTTTTGTTTAGTTTTGAATGCTGAGTGAGAGGAAACACTTCAATCTGTCTGCATCAGATCTGGAGCTTATTATAAAGTGTTAAATCTTGAAACAGACATTTGGAAACGGCTGCGTTTGTTTGTATCTTCTGTTCATGACGTCATCTTGCAGCTGCCTTCATCAGCAGCAGAAACTATTTACAATAACATTTTTGGGCATCTGCTCGTCTAAGTTGGATGCAACGGTTAATAGAAAGAGAGAAGAAGAACTTATTGTGGGCGTTTATCTCCTCTGCTGGTTTCCTGTGTGGAAACTCCTCTGAAGCAACGTTGGTTTAGTACAGAGTTTTCACTCAGTTTATGTTTTGGTTCAAAACAAGCATTCTGTGTCCCAACTGGGGAAAAAAACCTGTATCACAAACCAGCTTGTACCGGTAGTTGATGGTGGAAATCTAAGTGAACTCAGAGCTTGTCAATGGAAGAAAACTGAAAAGGACCTCTTAACCTCTCTTAAAAGACAAACCTGTTTTCCAGGACTCAGTTGATGATTTCCACAAAAATAAGTTCAAAAACCATCAAGGTTATTTGAGTTTCCAGCAACTGTCTGCACTTTGCGGCAATTTGACCCAGACCTTTCTCCTGTTTACTGTAAAGTATGATGGTGGCAGTCACCAGCTGAGAGGCTATATCTGTGCAGGACTGTGAAATCTGGCCCCTCCGGCTTACCGTATATTTAACTCTGTCATCCTCAGCAAAAGGAGGTGGGAAGTGGAAGGAGAGGAGGTGATTATTTCTTCCAACACGGCGTCGATGTCCGTCTGCTGTGTCCCAGTGTCCAAAATCTGATGATAATCACCGGTTGAGCCACGTGGCCTGGAAATAAAGGCCAACCATTCTCATTTTGAAATTTGGTTTCACTTTTCTGGTTTTAACAATACAGTGATCATCAGACCTCATGAGACATAACGTCAGACTAACATGTTTAGCAAAGTGTTGAACCCAGAGTGCATACTGACACGAGGACCTCGAGGGCAAAACAAAGAAAACTGATTTATTTAACAAAACACAAAAACAAAAAGCTGACGTGGCAGCAAAAATGATAAATTCAGGGAGACGCACAGGAAGTTGAACATGATGGCTTGGGAAGCACAATCTACGGACAAGGTGGAAACACACAGACGCTAAACTTTAAGGGACACTAATGAGACACAATGGCCAACACCTGGGAGAAGACCATGAGGATCAGGTGAGAGCGGCAGGGGCTGATTACATNTTGAGCGTACAAACCATTTTTCTCCCTCTGTTTGAAATAAACAGAAGCACCTGCTTTGATATTTTAACGAACAAGCAGGAAAAAAGAACATGTTGATTATTTTAAATGTAAATTTGGGCTAAAACTAAATGTTCCAGACTTAATCTACTCATCTGAACCAAGATACAGTTTTCTTGGTTGAAGTATTTATTGCTAAATAAAAATCTTCTATTCTGCTGTTTTGCTGAACTGAGTTAGAGCATAAGATTCAGAAGTAACATGAATTTGTCTCTGCTCAAATGTCTTTAATTTGTTTTTAATAAAGAACAGACAAAAAAGGGTAAAATGAATACAAATCATAGATTCTGAGTTCACGTTAAATGTTATGTATTAGTGTTGGTGGTTTTTATTGAAATAAAGAAGGGATACAACAGAATATTTTTAAAAAAGAATGCAAGATACAAGGGGGCAATTCATTGCAATGGAGAAAAAAATGGTCTGAGTTTTTTTTCTTCGCTCTCCCCGATCATGGCAGAACGGTCACCACAAAGTTTTCCCCCCACAGCGTAAAAAAACCCAGCATACAGGAAGTGCAAATCTGCCCTCTCTAGAGCTTTTCAGAAAGCAACAGCAGTCATGAAGGAATGCTTCCCTCTTTATTTATTTCACACACAAAAAGTCAGCGGGCTCATTAACGTCCCTTAAATTGATCCCCCTTCACTCTTCCCCATCTCGCCATTCGACCTCCTTTCTGTTTCGTCTCATCATGCACACGCTCTTACTTAACACGTGGCCGTGCTCCACATGGGGGACAAGCTATAACACTTCAAGGAAGGTTAAGTGGGTGAGTATGTTTTATTGGCCATTACTGCAGATCCATTAAATCTGTATGCTGTAGCTCACTGCTAAAAGCTAAACGCAGTAGCTGCAGGAGGCTGCAAAAGGATAAACAAAGAAACTACAAAAAAAAAAAAAAAAAAGGATGGAGAGCCAATGAATCGTCACTGTGGGCATGTTGGGAGCGACACCCCTGCACTGCGAGAGCCTTTTCTCAGTTCTTTGTTTCTCTGAAGCTTCTGGAGGGAATGGAGCCTGGCTGAAAGGGAGGGAGGGAGGAAGGCGGGAAAGTGTGTGACTGAAAGAGGAAAGGGTGAAAGGTCGACAACCGCACGGCAGCGACAATGTGTGCGCAGGAGACGGGCAAGAACAGTTAATGTGAGACAGCCAGGACAAAAAGAATAAGACAAGCATTAGCGATGGGGAAAGACTGCCATGGGGAAAGAGAAAGACGTGTGTGTCTGCCTGTACCTCTGAGAGAAAAGAGCCATTAAACTGTATTTATGTGTCCATGTGATGATGTCTGTAGATGAGCGATCAGTAGATGAGCGATCATTAAGGCAAAAACTGAACAAAGACCTCCCAGACAGACTGCGTATGAAGGAGGCAAAGTGAGGAAATGAAGAACCAGAAGCTGAAAAAAGAATAAAAATCCATAAATAACACAAAATTAACGGGGTGAAAATATCCATATTGCCACTGACCGTTACCCCGTGCCATGAGAGTCAACCTGGACTAAAATGGCCCATTCATTTCAATGGAGAACGGCCGGCCGCCTGTACCCTGGCTTGGGGACACCCTCCCGGGCAAACCTTCACCAGAGTCCTGGGGGGGTCCCGGAGCACCACTACCCACAAATTTAAGTTAATTTCAATTTGATTTCATGGGGGTATGAGTAAAAATATATTTTTTAAAGACTTACCGGTACTATAAACAGACTAATACACAGACAGTGTCTAAATAACTTGCAACCTTGAATTAACTCAGCCAGGACGGCATCATTTTCCTCCACAGCAGAGGAAAGTTTTCAACAAAGCTTTGCTGGTAATTTTAAACACAAAAAATACAACACATGAAATTTATTATAAATAAGTTTACCCTCTCAAGAGTCAAGCCTCAAATACTATTACGGTAGTAAAAGTTTTGTGTTTTGTTTAGCTGCACATGTCACTCATAAAACATTTAGCTCTCATTTCCTAGAGGTTCAGAAAAGCTCTTTCTTCTGTACAAAATAATTTCAGTGTTTACTCTGAGGAAGCAGATGCATGATGGGGTGCAGTGTTTCCCCTAGTTAACTTGCCATGGCGGGGTGCTCATCTCATCCATGATTTTTCTTGATGGGGAGGGATGGAGACATGTCTGAGCAAAGCTTGTACCAACAGTTTTTGAGCAGGGGGGAAGAGGCACCTTTAACCTTTTAGCTAGAGAGCCTGTGGCTGTGTCTCAATTCATGGGCTGGGTCCTCATGAGTGCGCATTTGTCGGCCGCATACGTCATTGCCCCGCGCGGAGGACTGTCCCAATTCGAAGACTCCTCCTCATGCGGCCGAGGAATGCAGCCTACTTCCTGCCGAAATCCAAGGATGCATTCGTGAATCCTTCAAGACGGAGGCTATCCCAGAATTCGTAGCGCCAGCAGAGATTTCGCGGGGGGGTGGGACTTTCTGCGTGCAGGGTCGGGACTGCTGTGTGTTGTTGAGTCATCAGCTCGTTCAACCTCAGCGCAAGCTTGAATCTCATTAAAATTTAACTACAGAAACGACTAAAAAAATATTTTTTAGCTGAATATATATTAGTGTTTCTGAGTTTACTGTTTGTTAAGAACTGATTACAAATCAGCTTATTTTACACGTGCGTATCAAGGTTTTTCTGAGGGGCGATCTGTTAAAACTCAGAAGCCGTTTACGCATTGGCCAGCCCTCAATGGCCCGGGGCTCCCCTGGGTGGCTCTGGGCCACCCGCGTTCATTACGCATTTGCCGCAGAGCCGCCTTGAAGTGGGTGGGCAGTTCTCTGGAAGTGGGTGGGGTGCTCTCTTCACGTGGGTGGAGTGTTCGTGTTTTAAGAGAGGAGACTCGGCAAAAAAAAAATTGTTAGCTGGATATATATATATTAGTGTTTCTGCGTTTAATTTTTGTTAATAACTGATCACAAATCAGCTTATGTTACAACGTAAATAACACGAAGCGCACACCCATTTCCGCCTTTCAGCGCGACCTGAATGTCATTAAACAATAACTAATATTGTCTAACTGTTGCGCGCAGCCAGGGTTTTAAAATATAACGAATAATCTCTAACTTTTACGTGCAGCTAAAATGTCAGGAGGAGTGATTCCTATATGGGGAAGTTGGACACCTGAAAATTCAGTCCGTCCGAATAGCTCAACGAGTTAATGCATTGTCGTTTTGACCGGGAGAAGTGGGTTCGCTTCCCGCCTGGGACAAAGTTATTTTACTTTTTTTTTCTTTATTCACATTTTCTTTTAAATAAAAAGGAGTTTGTTTGGTTAACAAACTCCTTTTTATTTACTCCAATAAAAAAATAAAAAACTTTGTCCCAGGCGGGAAGCGAACCCACTTCTCCCGGTCAAAACGACAATGCATTAACTCGTTGAGCTATTCGCGGACTGAATTTTCAGGTGTCCAACTTCCCCATATAGGAATCACTCCTCTTGACATTTTAGCTGCACGTAAAAGTTAGAGATTATTCGTTATATTTTAAAACCCTGGCTGCGCGCAACAGTTAGACAATATTAGTTATTGTTTAATGACATTCAGGTCGCGCTGAAAGGCGGAAATGGGTGTGCGCTTCGTGTTATTTACGTTGTAACATAAGCTGATTTGTGATCAGTTATTAACAAAAATTTAACTCAGAAACACTAATTCAGCTAACAATTGTTTTAGGGGTTTCTCGTTTCTGTAGTTAAATTTGAATGAAATTCAACCCTCGCGCTGAGGTTGTTTGAATGAGTCCCGCCCCTGCTGCAAACAACGAATCAAATGAGAGCAGTACATGACGTGAAACTAGCTCTGTCGGGCTCGGCCCGATAAGAACCACGGTGAAGATGGTTCCAGAACAAGGGTGGATCCCGGGCGGAAAAGGTAAATGCGAAGACGCCGAACCCGGGTTAGAAGCTGGGAGAGCCGGGGAGGGCCGGCCAATGCGTAAACGGCTAGAGTGGACCTATAAAATACAAGTTGCCCAGTAGGTCACTGCGTTAAACATTGGGCTGGTGCGCAGATACTTCTTCAAAAGCTGGTTCGAATCTCACTCGGTACGGTTAAAACTTATTTTATTTACGTTTGTCTTTTATTGGATAAAAAAAAGGAGTTTCACAAACTCCTTTTTTTAAATCTCAGTCCTCTAAAACTTATTTTACGTTTGTCTTTTATTGGATAAAAAAAAAGGAGTTTCACAAACTCCTTTTTTTAAATCTCAGTCCTCATATTTTTATCCAATAAAAGACAAACGTAAAATAAGTTTTAACCGTACCGAGTGAGATTCAAACCAGCTTTTGAGAAAAGGATCTGCATGCCAACCCAATGCTTAACGCAGTGACCTACGTGCGTCTGCTCTTTGTGGACTTCACATCTGCTTTCAACACCATGATCCCCCAAACTCTGATAGACAAACTATCTACACTTGGACTAAGCCCCTCTATTTGTAACTGGGTACTAGACTTCTTAACAGACAGACCACAGTCCGTGAAGATCCACAACTTCTCCTCCTCCACCATAACCCTCAGCACTGGCTCTCCTCAAGGATGTGTGCTGAGCCCCCTTCTGTTCACTCTGCTCACATATGATTGTACAGCCACACTTCCAGGCTGTCATATTGTTAAGTTTGCAGATGATACAGCGGTGGTGGGATGCATCACAAACAATGATGAGTCCAGCTACAGACAGGAGGTGGAACACCTGGAGAGCTGGTGCAAAGAGAATAATCTTCACATGAATGTGAAGAAGACAAAGGAGATGATTGTGGACTTCAGAAGGAACAAACACACCCATGCCCCACTGAAAATAGGTGGGTCTGCAGTGGAAGTGGTCTCCAGCTACAAATACTTGGGTGTACACATGAATGATAACCTCAGCTGGAGCAACAACACCACCAGCCTGATCAAGAAAGGTCATCAGAGACTCTACTTCCTCAGACGGCTGAGACGAGCTGGTCTGAGCAGCCCAGTCCTCACCTCCTTCTACAGGTGTGCAGTGGAGAGCATCCTGTGCTCCAGCATCAACGTGTGGCATGGAGGCTGCACAGTTGAAGAGAGGAAAGCTCTGCAGAGAGTGGTGAAGGCTGCACAGAAGTCTGTTGGAGTCAGTCTCCCCACAATCACAGACATTTATACCTCCAGATGCAGGAAAAGAGCCACCTGCATCATGAAAGACCTCACTCATCCAGCACACTCACTCTTTGCCCCACTCCCCTCAGGACGGAGGTTGAGGAGCATCAAGTGTAGAACCACTAGACTGAGGAACAGCTTCTACCCTGAGGCTGTTAGACTCATGAATAAATAAAAATAAAATAAAAAATAAACACTGCAAAATATCACATCATACTGATGCTGATCTGTTTTCTTGTTGCTGTGTTCATCTGTGTTCATCTGTGACCATCTGCTCATACAAACTCATGTTCGTGCTGCTGTTTATTCCCACTATATTAGGCTTAGTGTATTACTAGTTGATGTTTTTCTTAGTTAGTTCTAGATGTTATTACTGTTTTTCTCTTTCATTTGTTGTTGGATGTAACTGGGACCTCGTGTACATAATCTCGTTTTCATCACATGTACCACATGCGGTGCAAATGACAATAAAGACTCTCTGACACTGACTCTCTCTGACTCTCTACTGGGCAACTTGCATTTTATAGGTCCACTCTGAGTTTTAACAGATCGCCCCTCAGAAAATCCTTGCTACGCACGTGTAAAATAAGCTGATTTGTAATCAGTTCTTAACAGTAAACTCAGAAACACTAATGTATATACATGTATTCAGCTAACTAATATATTTTAGCGGCGTCCCTTCTCTTCCACACACACACACCAAGCGCGCACACAAGAACTTCCCACCCACTTCAAGAGAACGCCCCACCCACTTCAAGGCCGGCAAACCTGAAGGCTAGACCGTCCCATTTCAGCAGTTTCGTCAAGCCCATCCGGCCTTGTGAGTGCGTGGCCTACTCGGCCCAGCTAGGCTGGGTCCTCATGAGGACCCAGCCCATGAATTGAGACACAGCCACTATTTCGTGCTGCTAGCTTAGTGCTATGTCAGTGCCGGGTGGGAGTGGGGGGGGCAAGTACGCTTTGGTAGGCGGGGTGCTCAGTTCTGTTGATGGGGTGGGGCACCCCGCTTGTTTAATGGTAGGGGAAACACTGGGATGAAAAAAACGCAAAAAAGAGAGAAATCTTGTTGATTTAAAAACTTCAATCTGGATAACTGGATGCCCCATAAATAAATAAATAAACAACTTTATTATCATTCAAAACTGTACAGTGCACCATGCAAAGTTGAACAAAATTGCATTTCATTTATCTACAGCAATGTAGGAGTACATAATTTACATACATTTTATAGACTTTGGTGTTTAGGAATGGCTGTGGCTGTGCGTGTTATTTTTTTCACTTCATTAGTGACCTGTGTTCAGCAGTCTAATAGCTTGTGGATGAAATTGTTGCAGAACCTGGTGGTTCTGGTCCTCAGGCTGCAGTACCTCCTGCCAGAAGACAACAGAGTAAACGGTCCATATTATGGGTGTGAGTTGTCTCTTTTGATTTTATTGGCTCTGGTCAGACAGCGTCTGAGACCAATGTCCTGGATGGATGGGAGGAGTGTCTTACTGATCTTCTCTGCTATTCTCACCACCCTCCTCAAATCCTTCCAGTCTGCAGCTAGGCATCTTCCTTCCCAAACTGAGATGCAGCTGGTGATGATGCTCTTGATGGTTCCTCTGTAGAATGTGGTGAGAACATGGGGTGGGAGGTGTGACCCCTTCAGCTTACGGAAGAAGTGCAGACACTGCTGGGCTTTCTTCACTAGAGACCCAGTGCTTCTTGACCAAGACAGCTGATTGGTTATGTGCACCCCCAGGAACCTGGTGCCTCCACCACCTCCACCTCTGTGCTATTCATGAGCAGCGGTGTGTGATGTGGTAGTGGTGTGTGATGTGGTTTTGTTTTCCTGAAGTCAATAATGAGCTCTGAATGTTGACATTCAGAACCAGGCTATTTTCCCCACACCAGGGGCCTCATGTACAAAGACTTGCGTGGATGTCTTACTGAAACGTGACGTACGGTCAAATCCAGAAAACGGCGTACGCACAAAAAAATCCAGATGTATCAAACTGTGCGTACGCCGGAATCCACGCACATTGCTTTTGTACATCACAATCAACGTGGAATTGAGCGCACATGAGAGAGTGGCCGACTCCGCCTTTGACACGCCTCCATATAAATATGCAAATTCATTTAAATATGCCCTGCACCAGAGGAATGTCGTCTTTGCTCTATTGCAAATCATGTCGAAACGTGGAAAAAAGAGGAACTTCACGGACTGTGAACTGGAGACACTTCTGAGTGAGGTAGAGGCACGGAAAAAAGTTTTGTTTGGCACGCTGTCCTCTGGCGTTACAGCTAAGCGCAAAAGGCGTGAGTGGGACAGCCTGTGTGAAGCTGTAAATGCTGTGGGGTCAGAGCAGCGAACACCGGCAGAACTAAAAAAAAAAGTGGTCAGATATTAAGGTGCATAGGCGTAGCCAGAATTTTATGAGGGGCGGTTCGTTTATAATAAATGTGGACCTTAAAATATAGACACGTCCAGGTAGCTCACTGGAAACGCAATGTGCCGTTAGCTGCTCCTAACCTTATCTAGACCTCGTGGGTTCGAATCCCACAAGGTATGACTTTTTTTTTTTTTTAGATTATTTATTCATTCCAGATTAAAAAAACACAAGAAAACTATTTACAAAACAACAAGAAATAAAACAATACATGAAATGAAAGGAAGCAGAAGAAAGAAATAATCTTATTAATAAGATTATTTTGTTTTTCTGCTTCCTTTCATGTCATGTATTGTTTTATTTCTTGTTGTTTTGTAAATAGTTTTCTTGTGTTTTTTTAATATGGAATGAATAAATAATCAAAAAAAAAAAGTCATACCTTGTGGGATTCGAATCCACGAAGTCTAGATAAGGTTAGGAGCAGCTAACGGCACATTGCGTTTCCAGTGAGCTACCTGGACGTGTCTATATTTTAAGATCCACATTTATTATAAACGAACCGCCCCTCATAAAATTCTGGCTACGCCTATGTAAGGCCATTGTTGTCAATATTGTTGCCACTATTTTGCGCATGCTTTTGTATCCACTCATCTAATTGCGTCCATGTGGATGTAATAATTGTTAATCATGTGTGTTTGGTGTGAACAATAATAATTTTCACATCATGAACAGTTTCTCAGAATCACCTCTAAGTGTCGCCAATGGAACCAAAACCACAGAAACGTGCGTACGCCAGCCCTGGAGTTGGCGTGGGGCTGCGCACATTTCCACGTTCAGTTCTGTTTTGATACATACATAGTTTTGCGTGGAAAATGGCGTACGCAAGGTTTTTGTGCGTACGCACCGTTGATACATTAGGCCCCAGTTCACAAGGTGTGCCACTTCTTTCCGATATGCCTGATCCCTGTTGTTGCCAATCAGGCAACCGTGGTATTGTACCAAACCGTGGTATCGTCCGCATGTGGTTGGTCTCAGACCTGGCAACATCGTCATAAGTCATCAGAAGCGAACTCAGAACACAGCCATGGGGGGAGTCCATGCTCATACTGATAATGAAGGTGTTCGTCCCAACTGACTGTGGTCTGTCATAGAGGAAGTCAAGGATCCAGTTCCAGAAATTGGTGTTGAAGCCTAGTGTAGCCAGTTTGCTGACCAGGTGCTGTGGGATGATTGTGTGGAATGCTGAGCTGAAGTCCACAAACAGCATTCATACATGGGTGTTTTTCTCCTCAAGGTGTTGCAGGCTCAGGTGGAGTGCTGAGGCGATGGCATCCTCTGTTGAGCAATTGGAGCGGTAAGTAAACTAGAATGGGTCAAAGGAGGGAGTAAGATTAGAGGTGATGTTTTACTTAACATACATTCAAAGCACTTCTTCAAGATGGACGTTAAGAGCCACAAGGTGATAGTCATTTAGGCTAGCTGTTGTTTTTAGGCACTGGTATGATTGTGGCTGCCTTGAAGCAGAAGGGAACGATGACTTGCTTCAGGGAGTTGTTAAACATGTCTGTCAGCATAGCGGCAAGCTGGTCTGCACATTCCTTGAGTACTCTTCCTGGTATGTTGTTGTGTCCTGCTACTTTCCCGGTGTTTATGTTTTTCAGTGTCCTACAAACTTCCACTGTTTCATGGCTTAGAGACTGCTCGTCAGGTGGTGGGGTTTCCTTCATTGCTGGGGAGTTGCTTTGTGCTTCAAACCTGCCAAGATATTTTGAGTTTGTTCAGGAACTCTGCATTGTCATTGCAAGGAATTGAGGGGGTGGGTGTAGGGCAGCTATATGAGTGCCCAGGTATGTCTAAGGAAAATGTTATTCAACAGCAGGAAACTTGGCAGCTTGTCAAAACAAAATGTAAAAGTAAAATAAAATATTATAATTTTAAAAATACATAAATTTGCCACTCCTGTATGTATATAAGTCATGGGGTCCAGTGCATGAGAAAAAAGTAGAGGCTTATACACCGGCAATTAGAGTTGAACTCGGATCCAAATGATCCGAATAGACACGGCCCCAGCCCGCAGCCATCATCTCTGAACCCCACCCGATCCGACGAATTAACAGTAATTACAGGTCCGAAACCGACACACACCCACACACACACACACACACACACACACTACAAACCGGATTCCAAAAAAGTTGGGACACTAAACAAATTGTGAATAAAAACTGAATGCAATGATGTGGAGATGGCAAATGTCAATATTTTATTCGTAATAGAACATAGATGACAGATCAAAAGTTTAATCTGAGTAAATGTAACATTTTAAAGGAAAAATATGTTGATTCAAAATTTCACAGTGTCAACAAATCCCAAAAAAGTTGGGACAAGTAGCATAAGTCAAAGTCAAAGTCAACTTTATTGTCAGAACTGCAATATGTACAGGACATACACAGGATTGAAATTGCGTTTCTCTCAGTCCCTCGGTGCAACAGTAACCATTTAAACACTAAAACACTAAAACATTTAATAAACATAAGCATAAAATAGTAAAAGTGTAACACTGTCCTGAGTTTTTGCATAGTAGGATAAAAGTATGAAAATTTACACCAACACTAAAACACTAAACACTAAACAGGGAGTGGCTGGAAAAAGGAAATTGAGTATATAATGAACAGCTGGAAGACCAATTAACACTTGTTAGGTCAACTGACAACAAGATTGGGTATAAAAAGAGCTTCTCAGAGTGTCAATGTCTCTCAGAAGCCAAAATGGTAGGAGGATCACCAATTCCACCATTGTTGCGCAGAAAGATAGTGCAACAATACCAGAATGGTGTCACCCAGCATAAAATAGCAAAGACTTTTAAGTTATCATCATCAACCGTGCATAACATAATCAAAAGATTCAGAGAATCTGGAACAATCACTGTGCGTAAGGGTCAAGGCTGTAAAACTCTACTGGATGCTCGTGATCTCCGGGCCCTTAAACGTCACTGCACCTCAAACAGGAATGCCACTGTCAAGGAAATAACAGAATGGGCTCAGGAATACTTCCAGAAAGCATGTCAGTGAACACAATCCACCGTGCCATCCGCCGTTGCCAGCTGAAACTCTACAGTGCAAAGAGGAAGCCATTTCTAAGCAAGCTCCACAAGCTCAGACGTTTGCACTGGGCCAGGGGTCATTTAAAATGGAGTGTGGCAAAATGGAAGACTGTTCTGTGGTCAGATGAGTCATGATTTGAAGTTCTTTATGGAACACTGGGACGCCATGTCATCCGGACCAGAGAGGACAAGGATAGCCCAAGTTGTTATCAACGCTCCGTTCAGAAGCCTGCATCACTGATGGTATGGGGTTGCATGAGCGCTTGTGGCATGGGCAGCTTGCATGTCTGGAAAGGCACCATTAATGCAGAGAACTATGTTCAGGTTCTAGAACAACATATGCTCCATCTAGACGTCATCTCTTTCAGGGAAGACCCTGCATTTTTCAACAAGATAATGCCAGACCACATTCTGCAGCAATCACAACATCATGGCTACGTAGGAGAAGGATCCGGTACTGAAATGTCCAGCCTGCAGTCCAGATCTTTCACCTATAGAGAACATTTGGCGCATCATAAAGAGGAAGGTGTGACAAAGAAGGCCCAAGACGATTGAACAGTTAGAGGCCTGTATTAGACATGAATGGGAGAGCATTCCTATTTCTAAACTTGAGAAACTGGTCTCCTCTGTCCCCAGACGTCTGTTGAGTGTTGTAAGAAGAAGGGGGGATGCCACACAGTGGTAAAAATGGACTTGTCCCAACTTTTTTGGGATTTGTTGATGCCATGAAATTTTGAAACAACATATTTTTCCCTTAAAATGATACATTCTCTCAGTTTAAACTTTTGATCTGTGATTTGTGTTCTATTCTGAATAAAATATTAGATGTTGGCAGGTGCCAACATCATTACATTCAGATTTTATTCACAATTTGTTTAGTGTCCCAACTTTTTTGGAATCCAGTTCGTAATTACGGTAAGCTTTGGTTGCTTTTACCACCGACTATTATTAACGGTTGACGGATGCGCGCGGCTGAGGGGGCAGAAGATTGAAGCTGAGGAACCATGAAGCTGAGGAACCATCAAAGCGCATTAAATGCTTCCCCTGCTTCTACCTGCATTGAACCCTGCTCTGACATGTCGGATATTTTGTGACATTTTGTGATTTTATGGCAGCATGACAGCTCAGTGATTAGCACTGTTGCCTCACAGCAAGAAGGTCCTGGGTTCAATCCCCAGTTGGACCTGGGGTCTTCCTGTGTGGAGTTTGCATGTTTTTCTCGTGCTTGCGTGAGTTTTCTCCGGGCACTCCAGTTTCCTCCCACACACTAAAACCATGCATGTTAGGCTGCTTTCAGGCCCAGGCCTCCCTTGCAAAAGAGATCTGTGATCTCAGTGGGATTAGTCTGGTTAAATAAAGCTTAATAAATCTCACCTGTATGAGTCTTGGCCGCGCACGTCCACTGAGTGCAGCGGTTGAATGAACGTCCATTTGGGCTGATGGATCGCTGGCAATAATTCATCTGAAGCTTAACTGAACTTTTTACCTCTTTCAACCAGCCGGTCAGCGCGCGGTCAAATGGCTGCGTGCAGCAGGTGTAGTATGGCAAGCCATGTTTGCATATATTGGACCGTCAGCCGCGCGTTCCTGACGCAATAAAAAGCCTGACACCGACCCAGCCCACACATTATGGCCCAGCCCTTTCCGAATCCGGGTGGGGCCGGGCCGGGTTCTGGGTTAGAAATGACAGCACTACCGACAATTGCGGTAAGTTTACTGATCCACAGCCACTTAATGTGTGTAGTTCCAATAAGGTCCTGGAATCAAAACTTAAATTCGGACTGCTGGGAGACAATGCAGCTGCAGCCGGACCCGGCGCTGCCATCTTCAATGAGATAGCCGCTTTAACATTAAAACTGTTTTAAAGCAAAATATGAGCAGTCAATTAGAAATGTAGCATCTTCCAATTAATTTGGTAAAATGTAAAACTTGTGACTGACTACCTTCTGCAACAAGGTGGGACAATTCAATTTGGACAAAATTAAGCTTTGACAACTTATTTCTTTGGGGGAAAAAATAAGTTACAGAAACTTTAAAGTAAAAAAGATGAAACTGACACTCAGACAGTAACGTTCAAGGCTAATTAGCCAATGATGAGCGAGTTTGGTCAGTTATTCCTTTGAAGACAAGAAAAGCAGTTGGATCTTTGGATGTTTGGAAGTTTTACTAGACAGTTTGACAAAACAAGCAGTCACTTTAATGTGTGCTTCTAAAAAGTAAAACAAAATCTATGATTCACACCAACAAAGCAAAATCTGGGGGGACAAAAATCTCTATGTCATGTTGTTAAATATTTCATTGTTTGTTTTCATTGACCAGTTTTTTTCACATGACTGTTTTCATATGACTTAGGATTGTGATTTAGTTTGTCTGATGAAGATGAATAAACACAAATAAAGTTGATTATGTCAAAGTTTCTCCTTCAAATGTTGTTGCAGATTAACTGTGAAACCGATCAAAATGTGTGTATAGAGTTTATTTTGTAGGTTTGTGCTGCTCTGAAAATCTGGTTTAACTCCAGTCCAGGAAACACATCACTGTTCAGTCTGTCAACATGTTTCCGTGTGTGATATTGTGAGACCTTATAAGGTGATACGATGGCTCCAGAGTTAAAACTAATTGAAAAAAATAGCAAGAACAAGAACAGAAACAGCAACAAAGCAAATAAACTGAGTGAAAACCAAAACATTTGAGGCTGGGTTAAAAAGAGAGCAACCAAGAGAGTCAAAAGTACACAACAGTGACTGGAAGTGTAACCCTAAAAAGAAAGGGTGAGTTAAATACACTAAATGGAAAGAAGCACAAGGAAATACTCCAAGAGGCACCTGGATGTTTTTCCTCAACACCAGTTCTAGCACAATCCTGCCCCTCTTACTTGTTCGTTTGTTTATCCTTTTTACAATTTTCCTTCAAATTAGGGCGTTTAAATTAAGCTGAAGATTTTTATTATTACTGTAATAATGGACATTTGTATAATTTATCAACAGATCACACAACAGCTTAGAGCATTATTTATTATTTGGGAACATGGAACTTTTTAAAGGGGACCAATTATCCATCCATCCATCCATTTTCTTCCGCTTATCCGGGGTCGGGTCGCGGGGGTAGCAGCCTAAGTAGGGAGGCCCAGACTTCCCTCTCCCCAGCCACTTGGAGCAGCTCCTCTGGGGGAATCCCAAGGCGTTCCCAGGCCAGCCGAGAAACATAGTCCCTCCAGCGTATCCTGGGTCTTCCTCTGGGTCTCCTCCCGGTGGGACATGCCCGGAACACCTCACCAGGGAGGCGTCCAGGAGGCATCCTAACCAGATGCCCGAGCCACCTCAACTGGCTCCTCTCGATGTGGAGAAGCAGCGGCTCTACTCCGAGTCCCTCCCGGATGACTGAGCTTCTCACCCTATCTCTAAGGGAGAGTCCAGCCACCCTGCGGAGAAAACTCATTTCAGCCGCTTGTATCCGAGATCTTGTTCTTTCGGTCATAACCCAAAGCTCATGACCATAGATGAGGGTGGGAACGTAGATCGATCGGTAAATTGAGAGCTTTGCCTTTTGACTCAGCTCTCTCTTCACCACGACAGACCGGTACAGCGCCCGCTTCACTGCGGACGCTGCACCTATCCGCCTATCGATCTCACGCTCCAGTTTTCCCTCATTCGTGAACAAGATCCCGAGATACTTAAACTCCTCCACTTGGGTAAGGACCTCCTCCCCGACCCGGAGAGGGCACGCTACCCTTTTCCGGCTCAAGACCATGGCCTCGGATTTGGAGGAACTGATCCTCATCCCGGCCGCATCACATTCAGCTGCAAACCGCTCCAGCGAAAGCTGTAGATCACGAGCTGATGAAGCCAATAGGACCACATCATCTGCAAAAAACAGAGAAGCGATTCTAAGGCCACCAAAACGGATCCTCTCAACACCTTGGCTGCGCCTAGAAATTCTGTCCATAAAAGTTATAAACAGAATCGGTGACAAAGGGCAACCTTGGCGGAGTCCAACTCTCACCGGAAACGAGCCTGACTTACTGCCGGCAATGCGGACCAAGCTCTGACACCGGTCGTACAGGGACCTAACAGCCCATATCAATGGGCCTGGTACCCCATACTCCCGGAGTACCCGCCACAGAACCCCCCGAGGGACGCGGTCGAATGCCTTTTCCAAGTCTACAAAGCACATGTAAACTGGTTGGGCAAACTCCCACGCACCCTCCAGGACCCTGTTGAGGGTGTAGAGCTGGTCTAGTGTTCCACGACCAGGACGAAAACCACACTGCTCCTCCTGAATCCGAGGTTCGACTATCCGACGGACCCTCCTCTCCAGAACCCCTGAATAGACCTTACCAGGGAGGCTTAAGAGTGTGATCCCTCTATAGTTGGAACACACCCTACGGTCCCCCTTTTTGAATAGGGGAACCACCACCCCAGTCTGCCAATCCAAGGGAACTTCCCCCGATGTCCACGCGATATTGACCACTTATAGGTCCTATAAATTTTTATGGTACGTCTGTGGGCTATCCAGACCATGTTCATTCAATTTAATACACAAAATAATTCTTAGATAATAAAATTTCCCCTTTCTAGTTCTGCCTGCTCTGACTTCCGTTCAGAACGAGCTGTTTATGATAATGAGCTCTGAAGGCCACGCCCTTCAAAAAGCTGTTTACATTAACTCCGCCCTCCAAAGGGTTTACGTTAGCATTTCATGCACTATAGAAATGGCTGGCCAGCAGGACTCATAACATCTCAGCATTATTGTATTACATTAGTAATACACCACTTAAAACAAGCAACACAAAGTATTATTATGTAGATGTATATATCTATTCTCACCCCGATCTATCCGAAACAAAAGGCTTAAAAATATATATATATATATGCCGTGACCGGGAATCGAACCCCGGTCCTTTGGGTGCCAAACCAGTTCCTTACCTCTCGACCAACCTGGCAATTATGCAAGAGCAGTCCTTCATAGTATAAGAAACAAATACAACCTACTTTTAGAACGCTGGAGTTTTGATTAGATTTTGATGAAGTGAAAAGTATTCTTAAAATAAATAAGTTGCTAATCTGAAAAGTATATCGATCAGTGGTGCTTGTACGTTACAGACTGTCGCCCTGCAAGAGTGTGTGTGTGTGCACAGTTTCAACGAGACAGAGTTCAAACAAGGTAATAAAACATTCTGGGTTTACTCGAGATGTGCTTCGTGCTGCGCGAGTGGAGCAGGGCGAAGCCCCTAGCCCCCCGCTTAAATTAAAGAAATGACTGCCGGGTCAGCTCCTAAGCTGCTCGGCAACCGTGACATCTTTTATACTGAAGTGGTGGAGCCTCACCAGGGTTGCTAGGTGAGGGGCTGGACTCAGGTTGGGGTGGGTTGTCCTACGGCTTGTGACATCACAAGCGCCAGGATTTGAAAACGAGACATTAATATCCCTGAAAAATAAATATACTTAGAGTAAATATACCACTGGGTGCATTTTTTTGGTCCTAGGACTGTTTTTTTAAGAAGTACATACCCAAAGTTGAGTAAAAAAAACATTAAAAAGTGAATTTTGCATATTAGGTCCCCTTTAAAAATATGATTGTATAAAGTACTTTTAAGTATTTAGTGTTTTTCCTGCCTATAATGTTTTAGAGAACTTATGCTGACTTACTATGTAAATTTTGTCCAACACACAGGCGTACGCTGAAGATGGAGTAAAAAATCAATTGAAAGCCTTTTTTGGATGTATGAACAAATATGAACACATCACTGGTCAGTCTGTCAACATGTTTCTGTTACTATATAACCTATAAGTAACTTATCCATAACTTGTCCCTAGCTTATACATAAAACTTCTACAAGCATATGACAGCATGTTTTGACTTATGCAGAGCTTGTGCACAACGTTATACAGAGCAAGCAGGAGCATATTGCAAAGAGGGAGGCTCTCACACAGCGACTTATAGCATCAGCGCATGAAAGAAATGGCAAGCGTGCTGATGTAGGTGTGCATGCGTGTGTGTGAGAGACAGAGGAGGACAGTGAAGATGTGGAGGAGAGCGAGTGAGCACCCGGGGTAAATACCTTGGTTAACATTGGGTCCAGCATGAGTTGCAGCTGTGACAGCAGCTCGTGTTCTCTTGTTTTTTGTTGTTACGTTAATAAAGGGACTGAGAGGGCACAGTTGGCTCTGGCTCACTGTCTTTACATGCTGAGGGGCATTGTAGTTTAATCAACATTTTAAATGTAGAGTGGACAAGCCTAGAACTATTGTGTTTATAACTTAGAGCTATCGCATTTTCCAGCGTTTTGGGGTTCAGCTATATATAGGGTACAAATGATGAGCAACTCCTGCTGGATCCATGAGGTGCAGAGGTCCACAACTATCACCAGAGATGGATGATCCTGCTGCAGCTTTCTTCATCACAGACTTGTTTGATTTCTTCCAAGCCATGTTGTTGAATGCAAAATTACTGACTGGGGGGAGCAGAGAACTGCCCTTTTATATCTGATGTCATATTCATCGTTGCAATATGTTCCAATGTGCTGTGCACAAATTCGGCATAAGTTACACTAAAGTTGTGCATAAGCATGAGTCATGGTGCTCATCGGTTAGAATTAAACAAGTTATGTGTACGTACACAACTGCCCAGCTGGTTTCTGATGTACATTAACTTATGATATGCAACATGTATGAAGAGTTTCAATCTGGATTTCGCCCCCACCATAGCACAAAAACAGCCCTAGTAAAAATTACTAACGACCTCCTTCTTGCTGCTGACTCTGGTCTTCTGTCCATCCTCATTCTTCTTGATCTAAGTTCTGCCTTCGACACCATCTGTCATTCTATCCTCCTCAACAGACTAACCTCCATTGGCATCTCAGGTACCCCGTTAGACTGGTTCACCTCCTATCTCTCTGACCGCACTCAATTCATTCAGCTTAAATCCTTCCGTTCCCAGTCTTCCCCTGTCTCCACGGGTGTCCCCCAAGGCTCTGTCCTCGGACCCCTCCTCTTCATCATTTACCTCCTTCCTCTAGGCCACATCTTCCGCAAACACGGCATCCATTTCCACTGCTATGCTGATGACACGCAGCTCTACTTGTCATCAAAACCTAACTCCACCCACCCTCCATCCTCACCGACTGTCTCAACGAGCTAAATCACTGGTTTTCTAACAATTTCCTTCAACTAAACAGCAACAAAACAGAAGTCATTCTCGTCGGTACCAAAAACTCTATTTCAAAATCAGAACATCTTCTCGTCCCCCTTAACAACTCTCTGCTATCCCCCTCCCCTCAGGTCAAGAGCCTCGGTGTCATCCTCGACACCACTCTTTCCTTCACTTCACACATCAACAATATTACTCGGTCTGCCTATTTCCACCTCCGTAATATTAACCGTCTCCGTCCTTCTCTCACACCCCGCTCCACAGCCATCCTGGTGCACAGTCTTGTGACTTCCCGTATTGACTACTGCAACTCCCTTCTCTACGGCCTCCCCAACAAATCTCTCCACAAGTTACAGATGGTCCAGAACTCAGCTGCCCGTGTCATCACTCAAACCTCCTACTATAACCACATCACTCCTGTCCTGCAGCAGCTCCACTGGCTCCCGGTTAAATCACGCATCATCTTCAAAATTCTACTCCTCACGTTCAAAGCTATCCACAACCTTGCCCCTCCTTATCTATCTGACCTCCTACAAATCTCCATCCCATCACGCTCTCTCAGATCCTCCTCTTCGCTACATCTCCATGTACCCTCTGCCCGCCTCTCCACCATGGGGAGCAGGGCCTTCACCTGCTCTGCCCCTCACCTCTGGAACGCCCTACCGCCAGACCTTCGAAACACCACCTCCCTTTCTCTGTTCAAGACTGCCCTGAAAACCCATCTCTTTAGACTAGCTTATCACTAACTTTACTAAATGTATTTTTATCTTCCATTTTATATCCTTTATGTATTTTATATTTCAATTTGTCGCTGATAATGTTTGCTCTGTATTACACTGTGTTGGTTTGTTAAGTGTCCTTGGGTTTCCTGAAAGGCGCTTTTAAATAAAATGATTACGTATTATTATTATTATTATAACTTATATCTTTCCTGTCGCATACCTGCAACTTACACCTAATGATTGGCTGGCTATTGTACATCAGCGTGCTGATAACTTATTCAAAACTTACACCTAACTTATGCAACTTATACCAGAATGTTTGCTTTGTTTTCCATTTGTTGGCATATGCTCAAGTTTCAGCCAAACAACCATCAGATGCGAAAAGTGATGCAAAATCCATAATTTATCCCTGAAACATGTAGGAATGTTTTTTTTAGCATCCAAAACAACTGTTTGTGCAAAATGTCCCCCAAAGCCAAGCTCTTGTGATGATGTTGCTCTAAGCGTCAGTTAACTTGGTCCATCTAAAAAAAGGTTTTTAATCTAACTATCTGTAAGTGCTTTACACGAACTCTGTTCACAAATAAGGAATCTGTCTAAGACCAGCACGTCTCGGGTGATTTATTCTTAGAGCTAAACTTGGCATTCAAATGCATCACAGTGTGTGTTTTGAGTGACAGCCGGTGAGCAGACGTCATTTCCTCTCTTCAAATTAAAATAATCAAGTAGATCACATGAATCAGCGAGTGTAACCGACTCAACATCTGCAGGTCTGCAAAGTCGTCACAATTACCAGAACAATCACAATTTCCCATGTTCCTACAAAATGTTTCAAACATTTGAACTTTATATAGTTTCTTTATCTTTATGACGACAGAAGCATTAAAACGGATGTAACAATTTTATGAAAATGGACAAAACTGTATTGTTTTCCAAAAAACTGTCTCTACAAGTGACACCATACAACCCAGATCCTGTCCTGGATTGATTTATAGATTTTCCAAGGGAGTTAAAAAAAAAAAAAGAAGCCAGGTCAGGATTACAGATGTAACTTTTTTAATCACTTTTTTCTATTTTTGCTCTCCTCTGTCAGCAAGTCAATGATCTCTTCCTCTCCAGGACAAGCTCAATCCCAGCACACACACCCACACCCAGACAGAACCAGCATTTACCACCTTCTCTGTACATGGTAGCCGGGTGATCATTTCACTTCGCTAATCGTCTCTCTCCATCTTTCAACTGTTTCCCTGAGTTTTCAGGGGAACATAAAACGTTAACTCTTAAAAGGCAGAAAAAACACTGCAGGAAAAGAGAGGTGGCAGCAAAATTTGTGGGACTATTTTGCAGGAAACTGTATTTAGGGAAATGGCCACTTCCTGTTTTCCTGCTCCATCAAGTTGATCTTTGAGCTCCAGTAAAAATTAACTCTGGAACACCCCCTGCTGACATAAAGATGCTGATAAGCAACATGAAGTGTAGGATTTCATGCACTTTGGTAGAATTTTGTCAGCTTAAACAAATACTAAATATGTTTTTAAAATATTGTGTTTTACATCATTTTCTGGGGTTGAAATTTATATAAAATCATCACTGAGAGCCAACAATTAAAAGGATCCATCATTAAAAAAATTTTTTTTTTAAACTACACATGGTTTTTAAGACAGGTTCATTTATGTTGAGTAAAATTAGCTGTGTGTGTGTGTGTGTGTATATATATATATATATATTTTTTTTTCTTCTTTCGGCTTTATTCCCTGCGTTAGGGGTCGCCACAGCGAACTGGTCGCATGAAGATTTGGCAGTTGTTTTTACGCCGGATGCCCTTCCTGACACAACCACAGACCACCGAGCAACCACAGCCCTCTGTGTGGAGTAGAGAGCTGATATCTAGGGTTCCCGGGGGAGCAGATGGAGGGGGTTAAGGGCCTTGCTCAAGGGCCCAGAGTGGGGCAGATGAGGGTGGAGACGAGTGTGACCGCTTCACTTATCCCACCCACATCTTTGATGTTGTCGGTACCGGGGCTTG